>SJYC01127710.1:0-78207 GCA_006408675.1 Madoqua kirkii | reverse complement strand
CCACCAGCACCCCCCCCACCATCCCTGGGATTCTCCAGGCAAGAACACTGGAGTAGGTTGCCATTTCCTTCTCCAATGCATAAAAGTGAAAAGTGAAAGTGAAGTCTCTCAGTCGTGTCCGATTCTTAGCGACCCCATGGACTGCAGCCCACCAGGCTCCCCTGTCCCTGGGATTCTCCAGGCAAGAATACTGGAGTGGGGTGCCATTTCCTTCTCCAACACATGCATGCATGCTAAGTTACTTTAGTTGTGTCCAACTCTGAGCAACCCTATGGACAGCAGCCCAGCAGGCTCCTCTGTCCACAGGATTCTCTAGGCAAGAATACTGGAGTGGGTTGCCATTTCCTTCTCCCTAGATTCCACATGTATGTGTTAATACATGGCATTTGGTTTTCTGACTTACTTCACTCTGTATGACAGACTGTAGGCCTGACCTGCGCTCTGACAGGGATCACAAAGATGCTTTGGGTGCCCAACATCAGTGTCAGCTCAGATTCTGTTTCTGTGTCCAGCCGGTCCTTAGATCTCTGGTTTTTCACCTTGGCCCTCAGGGAAGGACGGGAATCATCCTGAAGATGCTCTTATGCTGTTGCAGGACGCTTCCTCCTGAGGGTCTGGCTTTTCCTGCACTGAAAGCTGACCCAGGTCCAGAAACTGGACAACAGATTTTAAGTTCTTACTGAGGTACTTCCCTCAGCCCCCTGAAGTTCTTTTGACTGCATAGACTGAATGATAACCTTGTTGCCTGCCTGCCTAGACTCTTGCCCTTCCGAAAGCCAGGTTCTCCAGCCATTTCCTCGTTCCCTCTGGGTCAGGCTCTGCAGCCGCAGCGCTGGCTCTGCTCCTTGTCACACTCATCGCAGCCACCTTGCTTCCGATCTGCGCCCTCTGGCCTCTCTTACTCTGAGACTCTGTCATCCCATGGCTACCAAGGAAGCTTGCCCTTTAGCAGGGTCCCCTGGCCACAGAGAGGCCCCCGCACTGAACTTGCTCAATCGTGCCGGTGACTCTCTCACCAGCATGTCTTACTCTTGCTAAACAAAGTGTCCTCCCGGCCCTCCTTCCCGTGGAACTTAGTTGGTGGGTTCTCTGACCCTTTGTAATAGACCCATTTTAGCATGCTCGCTTCTCTGGGCCTTGGATCCCTTCTCTACCACTTGCCATGGCAATCCTGGCATTTCTCTTTCACTTAGAATGGATTATTGCTTTTTCCAGGCTTTGGGGAACCAACCTAGCAGCATATTTGAATAATCTTTCAGGGGCTTTGCCAGGGTATCAATCTTCTGTCAAGGAGCGTGTTCTCATGTTGATGACATCTCTCTCTGCCAGCTTCATATTTCATTTCCCTTGATTCGGCAGCCCCCAGGCCCAGTCCCATCTATATTCTCCTAGCTTCTGTCAGGCCACACTGGCGGGGCTCACAGCTCCTTCATCCCATAGTCCTTTCTTCCCTGAGCAGCCTCAGCACGTCCCTGGCCAGGTGATGTTGTGACCTGACCAGTTATTGAACAGGCAGGGGACGGTTGTGACTTGACCAGTTATGGGCCCAGGAGGGCAGGTGGGAACAGATTGTCTTCAAGCAGCAGAGACAGACTCACACCTGCAGGCCAGTATTTGGGGGTCTGGCAGGGTTTCAAGGTTGTCAAGAACATCAAGTTGAACTGCAGTGCAGATACAGCAGGGCCATCATCCGGCCCCACGAGGAGCTCCAGACACATCACGCTCCCTCTCTAAGTGTCGCCTGTTTCCCGGCCAGGCCCTTGTCCTTGGCTGGCACACCTGCCACATCGAGAATTCGGTCAGCAGGGCCATCATCTGGCCTCACGGGGGGCTCCAGACACGTCACGCTCCCTCTCTAAGTCTCGCCTGTTTCCCGGCCAGGCCCTTGTCCTTGGCTGGCTCGTCTGCCACATCGAGAATTCGGTCTGCTCGAGCTCTGTTCCTCCCGCTGCTGCCCTGGGCCAGGCCTCAGCTGCTCTGCCCTCTGAGGAGATGAATCTCTACGTGCTACCAAGGATACCCCTCTAACGCGTCTCTTTGCCTGAAATAGGCAAGTAATTGTCCTCAGCCTCTTGCTGTCTTTGGTTGTCGTGACGGCTCATCCATGGAGGGGTGAGGGTGCGCGCTGGGCAGAGGGAATTGTGATGCAATCCCATTGAGGCCTCAGCCCGTCCCACAGGAAGTTCTGGGGCTTTGACGGTCCTTCCGAATTAGCTCAAATTGAGGGACAGAGGCTGAAGCCACCCCTGCCAGCACTGACTCATTACTGCTTGTGCATTACCTCCAGGAGCTGACTTAACCTTGGTTAGTTACTTCCTGTGGAAGGAGGGCAGTTCCTGGGGAGAGCTTTAGGTTTGGGCAGTCGAGGGGTAAAAAGCGCACGGCATCCACTGACCTGAGTATAAAGAGGAGAGTACAGACAAGAGAATGGCTCTGGAAGATGAATTGACAGGATCTGCTGACCCGAGAGCATAGAGGGCTTTCATTGAAGAAACATTCAACGTCGCCTCTGTGCTCGGCCCTGTGCTAGTTACAGATTATGGATGTGAAAAGTCCTTGACCTTGAGATTAAAAACAGACACCAATGGACGAGTCAGGATGTGCCAGAATTTCAGTCTGTTGCCTGAGCGGAGGAATGTTGCTAAGCAGTAAAGGAACCCTTTGGTGTAGCTGGAGCTTTCTCATTAGCTTCTGAGCTTGTAATTTTCCTCCCTCAAGAGATGCTCAGATCCCTGACAGAAACAGAGACAAATTTCCTGGAGCACTAGGAAGGACAGAGCTGCTCCATTGGAACCTGACCCATCAGTGGTCACACACACACAGCGTCCCCACTCCCCTGCTGTTATGTCCTGTCTCCCTGAACTGCACTACATGTGGGGACCAGACACCTCAATGGTGTGCTGTAGGGACAGTACGTCCCAGCAGAGGTAAGGCCCTCCCCGTGACAGTGAGGCCTCATCTTCTGTCCATGAAGGAAATGCCAAGGAAGCCCCGGTGTGTGCTAAGTCACTTCAATATGTCCAACTCTCTGCGACCCCATGGACTGTAGCCTGCCAGGCTCCTCTGTCCATAGGGATCCCCAGGCAAGAATACTGGAGTGGGTTGCCATGCCCTCCTCCAGGATCTTCCAGACCCAGGGATGGAACCCGTGTCCATAATGTCTCCTGCATTGGCAGGTGGGTTCTTTACTACTAGCGTCACCTGGGAAGCCTAAGGAAGCCCCCAGTCTCTGCAAACAGAATGTAGGAAGTGTCCCCAAGTAAGCTGCCACCAGATGGCAGCAGACGCTCAGCCCAGGCTGGGCAGAGGTAGCGTACTGGGGTGTGTTGGGGTCCCAGAGACACATGCCCGAAGAGGTGGGAGGAGCAAAGAGCAACTAATGCCAACGCTCCTGGAGTCTGTGGAACCAGGGGGTCGACATGTGGGTAGCTGCCCTGGCTACGTGCTCCTGGATCCACACATTACTTCTTGATGTCTGGGCCTCTTCACGCGGTCCCCTTGAGTCCCTGCCTGTGGCTCATTGTAGACCCTGCAGTCACAAACCTTAATGTCACAACTGCCCCTTAGAGCATCCCAGGTCTTGCTGAGTCTTGCTTTCTCTCCGTCCTTTCGCTGAGCCTCACAGGAGCTGTCCCTTCAGCTGTGAAGTTGGACCTCCACCCAGGACCCATGGGGACACTCTGTCTCAGCCCCTCAGTCTCTCGTCTCAGGAGAGAGCAGAGGGGGGCCTCACCCTGATTCCACCTTGGCAGGCAGGAACGGGTGACCGTGGTAAGTTCAGGTGGCTTCCTGCTGAGTGCTGTGTGCTTCCTACACCTCAAAGTCCTGGGTGGTTTCCTGGTGATGACACAGGAGCAGCCTCTAGGCCAGGGGAGGAGCCTTGGTGGTTCACCTCTACCCCCATCCCCACCGCCATCTAGAAGCCCAGAGGAAAGCCACACTCAGTGACTGGATGGAGTATAATGTCAGGCACTGCAGCAATAGTGAGGGGAACAGAGTGGACGAGGCCCAGGGGCACAGGGCCAGAGAAAGCCCCCACCCAGGCAGGGAGCCAAGCAAGAAGTAGGCACTCAGACCTAGTGGCTGGAGCTCAGGCTGGCCTCCTGGAGCTTTTGTGGCCCTGCTGGGGCATGACCACACGTATGATGCCAAGAAACAGCTGGCGAAGGAATGGATTCAAAGTCAGGAACTGTCCTTCCCCCAACTCCTACCATCCTGTCTCCCCCTGGCCCTTCTTGTCAGCCTAGGACAGAGGAGAAAGGTTGTATGTGGAGTGGGGAGAGGGGTTAGCTCAGAGATCAGCCACCAGCTCTGCCCCGCATTGCTCAAGGTAGGCCCAGGGTGCGTTATGCCAGGAGAGAAGGGTGTCCCCCACAAGGAGAAGGGGGTGGAGGTTTGCAGGCTCCTCACAGTAGTGAGCAGGGGTGTGCAGGAGAAGAGAGTGTCTTCATGGAGGTGTGGGGAGGCTGGAGCCCCAACCCTGCACTCCTGACCACAGCCAAGATCTGAGGGCTTCTCGGGGATCACACAGGCGGGATGGGGGCCTCCCCCCAGGGAAACCCTGGACTGTTTGCAGCCAGAGGAGCCTACTGGGACATCTGACCCCAAGTAAGACCCCAGGTTCTCTGCTCATCTTTGGGGATCAGGGTTTGTGGTCCAAATCCATTTGATGAAAGGAAAATAAAGTAATATGAAGTAGTTAACAAACTCAGGTTTGCAGGGAAAGATCCTTCTGGCTCAACTGACGGCCGTCCACTGCCATGTGCCCCCGACACGTGGACCTCACCCTCAAGCCCTTTGCTGCGAAAGTGATTGTCTGGGTGCTTCTGCGTCAGTAACCGGCTTTGGCAAGGTTTCGGGAATTCAGGGCATGATAAATCCTCTCCAAACTACATAAAAACTACAGCTGCTATTTATCAAGAGCTGCTCTGTGCCGAGTGCTTATTCCTGGGCTCCTCAGCCTCGGCACTGTGACTTTCTGGGCCCAACATATTGTGGTGATGAAGGCTGAGAGCAGCCTGGTAGAGAACCATTGATTTACACTAACTCATTTCACCCTCCCACCCTGCACTGTTACCCCTCCTCATTAAAAAAAAAATTACTTAGAAAATATTGTGGTGGCATACGCAGTGCATAAACTTTATCATCTTAGCCATTTTTCAGGGCACGGTTCAGTGGCGTTAAATACATTCACTCTGTGATGCAGCCGCCACCACCATCCATCTCTAGACCTCCTCCATCATGCAAAACTGAGACTTTACCCATTGAACACGGACTCCTCATCCTCTCCCCACCAGCCCCTGGCCACCAGCCCTGGGCTTTCTGTCTCTATGAATCTGACTGCTCTGGGTACCTCGTATAAGTGGAGTCACACAGGACTCGTCCTTTCACCTAGGATGATGTCTTCAGGGCTCATCCGTGCTGAAGCATGTGTTACGATTCCCTTTCTTTTTAAACCTGCGTGATCTCTGTTGGATGGATACGTCCCATTTGGTTTATCTGCACTTCCTCCAGCAGACCCCTGGCTTGTTTCCAACTTTTGGCTGTGATGAGTAATGTTGCCATTATTGCCCGCTTTTGACAGAAGCAAAAATGGAGGCAGAAGGGGTGAAGAAAGTTGCCAGAAGTTGCACAGCTGGTAAGCAGCAAAGCCGGGACCGCAGCCAGGCTGTCAGCTTCAGGGACGGTGCTGCCGGCCACGGCGAGCCCAGCTCGATGCGTGCGGCAGCCGCCGGGAAACACACCTGCTTCCGTTGTCATCTGATCAGCTCAGACCCATCACTCTTTGCTGGGAACTGACTCGGGCTGAAAATTTGGCGAGATGGAAGGGTGTTGGGAGTTGGAAAATGGTAATTTTTCTGGCTTCCGCGTCAGACTTTGAGTCTTGTTTTATCCCTGAAAAGCCTCGGTCAAATCAAGAGGTAGAGAGAATTCTTCAGTAATGAATCCTGTGCAGGAAGTTCCCAACATCTCCAGACTCCCACTGTCAGTAACTGCACCATTCCCGCTCAGTTGCCTGATAGGGGTGAGGACTGGGGCTCATATACTTCCAGGTACAAAGAGAACACCTACCCTGCATTCCGTAAGGCCTTCCATTTGAAAAAAATCCCTAACAGGATCATTAATAAGTTCTTCCTTGCAGGTTGATTCTGTGGCATGAGCATATGTGTTCTCTGTAGGGAGGGGAAAGAAGTAAGTCATCCCGTTGTTTCACCCAGTGCTTACCGAAAACATCTAACAACGTTTACAGAATTTAGAAGTGAAACATTTGTGGTTTGGGTCTTTACGTAGAAGTCCACCACACTTCTGGGTGAGTCAGCTCTTTGTCCGGATGGCCCCTGTGTATCAGAGCTTCATAAGAAGCCTCTGACTTCTTCAGGTCTGCAGGTTTCCAGACACCAGGTTTCTAAAGCATAGAACAGCCCATGGTTTTACCACTTCCCTCGGTGTCCGAACACTTTATTCTAAGTGAAGACAGGAAAAGGCCCCTATGAAATCTCACCACCACCAAAAGTAGGAAACGTATGAGCTGAGTCCGCAGTCCCTTCGTCTTCGTGCCCACGGCTGAGAAGACTGGCCTGGTGGGCTGGCTTCCTGCCTTCTCTGCTGGATTCTGGAAGATGTAAATGACACGATGAGAGAAGACAGGCTCCTACCTTCCCTCCCTCCACTCAGTGTCCACATGGCAGTTTGCAGAGAGAAAGCAAACAGTTGTTCTTTCTGTCTGTAAATCGTCTGGTTGCAAGGCGAGAAAGTAAAAACTGCAGTTTGCTGTGTCATCTCTGCAACTCTTACAAAAAGCCCGGCATCTGGAAAATCTGGTAGACTGGTTGCAGCATCATGAGGTGTATACCACCTACATCCTGTGAAATATGAGGGCCCCCTAACTACACAAGACACCTTGTACTGGTGGGCTCTTTTCTCCTGACTCAAAAAAATCTTCCCCTTCAGCCCAGGACATGCAGGGTTGCAGTTAACCTGTTGTGGGAACATACAGAATAAATATGTGGTTTTCGTCCCCAGTGCCTGACAGATCCTCAGAACCCTCGGAACTTGCTATCTTATGTGCTAATGAGATGATTCTTGGTGGTGGGGCGGAGGCAGGAGGGGGGGGTGGGGGGCAGGGATGATGGCTTCGGAATATGGTCTGGTCACCAGAAAAGTCAACCATGTGATTAGAGGGTTAGAAATTTCAGCCCCACCCCTCACTCCCAATCTGAGGGAAAGGAAATGAGCTGGAAATTGTGCTCAATTGCCAGTGGCCAATGAGTTCATCAATCATGCCTGTGTAACACCACCTTCCTTAAAAATCCTAAATGATGGGGTTTGGAGAGATTCCAGGTTGGTGAGCACATCAACGGGCTGGGGAAGGTTGAGGGGGGAGCGTGCCCAGGGCGGGCGTAGACGCTGTTCACAGCCCCCCATCTTGCCCTGTGTGTCTCTTCGATTACATTTGGAGGTTCCTGGTTTGTAGCCTTTATAAGAAACTGGTAAATGTAAGTCAAGTGTGTTCCTGTGTTCTGTGAATTTTTCTAGTGGATCACTGAAGCTGAGGGGAGATTTGTGAGACCCCCTGAACTTAGAGCTGGGGGATAGAAAGTACAGGTGGCCCCCGGGATGTGTGAATGGCATCTGATGTGGGAGCTGTCTTGTGGGCCTGAGCCCCTCCCTTGAGGGCTAACTCCAGGTAGTTAGTCAGAATGAAACTGAGCTATTGGATACCCCGTTGGTGCCAGAGGTTTGCTTGCTGGTGTGGAAAAACCCCTCACTGTTTCCTATTAAACCGTAATCTGTTTCTACTGCCTCCTGTTTCCCCTCTTGCATTGCCTGTTTCCCGGAGGCCTGGGTGATCAGCCTGTGACCTGCACCCACTCACAGCCAACCACACTGACACTCGAGGCGTGATGGCTCTTCGCCTGGCATTTAGCAAAGCATATTTAGCAGAGGGGGGCAGGGATGATGGCTTCGGAATATGGTCTGGTCACCAGAAAAGTCAACCATGTGATTAGAGGGTTAGAAATTTCAGCCCCACCCCTCACTCCCAATCTGAGGGAAAGGAAATGAGCTGGAAATTGTGCTCATTGCCAGTGGCCAATGAGTTCATCAATCATGCCTGTGTAACACCACCTTCCTTAAAAATCCTAAATGATGGGGTTTGGAGAGATTCCAGGTTGGTGAGCACATCAACGGGCTGGGGAAGGTTGAGGGGGGAGCGTGCCCAGGGCGGGCGTAGACGCTGTTCACAGCCCCCCATCTTGCCCTGTGTGTCTCTTCGATTACATTTGGAGGTTCCTGGTTTGTAGCCTTTATAAGAAACTGGTAAATGTAAGTCAAGTGTGTTCCTGTGTTCTGTGAATTTTTCTAGTGGATCACTGAAGCTGAGGGGAGATTTGTGAGACCCCCTGAACTTAGAGCTGGGGGATAGAAAGTACAGGTGGCCCCCGGGATGTGTGAATGGCATCTGATGTGGGAGCTGTCTTGTGGGCCTGAGCCCCTCCCTTGAGGGCTAACTCCAGGTAGTTAGTCAGAATGAAACTGAGCTATTGGATACCCCGTTGGTGCCAGAGGTTTGCTTGCTGGTGTGGAAAAACCCCTCACTGTTTCCTATTAAACCGTAATCTGTTTCTACTGCCTCCTGTTTCCCCTCTTGCATTGCCTGTTTCCCGGAGGCCTGGGTGATCAGCCTGTGACCTGCACCCACTCACAGCCAACCACACTGACACTCGAGGCGTGATGGCTCTTCGCCTGGCATTTAGCAAAGCATATTTAGCAGTATCCCTGATCTCTACCCACTGGGTGCTGGTAGCGCTAACCCACCCACAAGTCTCTGACTTTCTGAACAAATGTGATCTTTCCCTCCTGCTGAAAATGGATCTTAAGAACAGGTCATTGAGTCACAAGGAGAGAACTAGGGTCTGGTCCTGCCTCTGTTCCTAACTCCCTCCGTGACTTTGGGCTGGGCAACCTCGTCTCTGAGGTGGCCTCAACTGTAAAGTGAGGGTCTGGCCAGATCATCCCAAGTTGTGTTCAGCAGTTAAAATGTGACACTGCTGGGCATGTTTTCCCGGAACATGGAAATTCAGCTCGTTAAAGGCAGCAAATAGGCTTTGACCTGTTTCTTGTTCCATTAAGGCCTGAATTCCCCTCTGTCTGAACAACTTGACCCTCGATGTTCCATTTCACATCCTAAGGTCTGCAGGGGCCTGACAGGGCGTCTGTGTTGGGGTCAGATGCCACTGACAAGCTGAGGAGAAGCCACCCTGTGAGTCTGGAGTTAACTGCAGTAAAGGGTCTCATGGGCTGAGTGAGGGCACTTTCTCTGCCCAGAATGGTGCCTCTGCAGGATGTGCATGCTCGTGTGTGTGCACGCGCGGCAGTGGGGAGGGGTGCTCATGTGTGTGTATGTGTGTGTGTGTGTGCGTGCACGCACGCAACGGGGGGATAACATGGGAGCCCAGAGGCACCGCAGGTGGGCACCCAGCTAGGGTGGCCTGAAGCCTGGCCTCGCTGCCCGCTTGGTCCCTGTAGGGTCAGCAGCCTCACGGTCCAGCCTGCTCTGGGCTGACCACATTCTGGAGGCAGCGGTCACCAGCCGCTCACCTTTCTGGGATAGAGGCTTTTCTATCCTTTTCAAAGATAGAAGATCTGAGCTCAGCAGGCAAGAATAACATTGCAAGGAAATTCCATTCTCTAAATTAGATAACAACACAGAAAGTAGAAGGAAGTTAAAGTCAATTGCAACGGTGTCTTGTGCTACCTGTAATGAGGGTAATGAGGATGGAAACACTTGTTAAGAACTGAGAAAAAGAAAAAAAAGCTTGGTGCTTAGAACTAGTCTCAGCCATTTATATGAAGCATTTCATTTAATTCAGAAGATAGTTGTAATGTTTACTCCCATTTTACAGATTGGGAAACTGAGGTTTTAGACTTGGAACATCTTTCCCAAACATGCTTTCAGTCAGTTCAGTTTAGTCACTCAGTCGTGTCTGACTCTTTGCGACCCCATGGACTGCATGCAGCACGCCAGGCCTCCCTGTCCATCACCAACTCCCGGAGCTTACTCAAACTCATGCCCATCTAGTCAGTGATGCCATCCAGCCATCTCATCCTCTGTCGTCCCCTTCTCTTCCTGCCTTCAATCTTCCCCATCATCAGGGTTTTTTCCAGTGAGTCAGTTCTTCACATCAGGTGGCCAAAGTATTGGAGCTTCAGCTTCAACATCAGTCCTTCCAATGAAACATGCTTTAATGATGATGCTTTAATGATGAATAAGCTTTCATGATTTCATCCTCCCAGGCCTACAAACCCTTCCCCATAAACCCCCTCTCCTTCCTTCAGCAGCAGGCTCACTGCCGGAGCATGAAGGTAACCTTGTTCCCCTCTGTTGGGCCTTTTCATCCCCATCCTTAGTTACTCCTTACCTAGAATCTAGGCTAGACCAGGCCCTGATGCGCTGATGAATCAGACACATCCCTGCCCTCAAGGAACTCTCAAGGCTGGTGGAGGGCCTATCTGGGTTTAGGAACACCTGCCATAGAGCTGAGAATTGAGAAGACCACAGGGACAGTGGCCAGGAGAAGGTGATGCTGGAGACCAAGGGCAGGGAAGGGGACTAGAACATTCTCCATGATGAGGAGCACCTGGGAGAGCAGCTCAGGGTGGTGAGAAGCCTGCTGTCCTAGGGGAGGTGTAGGAATTCACCCAGCTGCCAGGATTCAAGGGTCACCTCCACCGCTCACTGCCTTCAGGGTGGGGCTGCTTACTGGCCCCCTGAATTCAGATCCCCCCCATCACCAGTTGCACAGTAGGGAGTCTCTGGCTTAGGGCTGTGGTGGTGAGATGAGGGGAGAGGGCAGAACAGTGCCTGCCCAGAGGAAGCATTATGCACACATTCCTGATGTCGTGACTGTTATTCCCTGGTGTGCCCAAAGAGGCCAACACCAGGCAGCAGACTTTCTGAATGAATGAGTCACTGAGGCTGGAGAACAGGATCAGTATGCAGGTGTATACGTCACAGGCTTGTGAGCTACAAGAGTGAGTGGGATGGAGTAGAGCCCCAATAATAAAAATATAGGTATAATTTATGGAATTTCTCCTATATGCCAAGGACTTTGCATTTATTATTTCTCCTCTCTCCCTCTCTCTCATACACACACTCCCCTCTAAGATTCTAAGCTGTAATTAGGGAGGGGGTGGCCCAGGAAGTGGTTAAGACTTTGCCTGCCAGTGCAGGGGACACGGGTTCCATCCATGGTCGGAGAACTAGGACCCTGCACACCTCGGAGCAACTAAGCCTGTACACCACAACTACTGAGCCTAGAGCCCTTGCGCCTGAACAAGGGAGTTCAGGGTTCTCTCCGCAACTAGCGAAAGCCTGTGTGCCGCCACAAAGACCCAGTGCAGCCAAAGAAAAAGGAAGCGTAATTATTCTCTATGTAAAGATGAGGCAACTGAAGCCAAAAGATACCTCTTCTTTCCATCAGGATGTTGTTCTCTTTGCCTGGAATGTTGAGTATTGATGGTGCTGCTCTAACTGTTATTTGAAAAGATAATGTTCTTTGCTGTTGCTGCTGCTGCTGCTGCTGCTGCTACATCGCTTCAGTTGTGTCCAACTCTGTGTGACCCCATAGACGGCAGCCCACCAGGCTCCTCTGTCCCTGGGATTCTCCAGGCAAGAATACTGGAGTGGGTTGCCGTTTCCTTCTCCAATAACGTTGTCTATGGGGGCTTAATAAAATAAACCAAGCCAAAGGGAAAGTAACTTTCTTTTGAAGATGCTCATGAGATGGTCAGGTAGGGGTGCTCCAGAAGGCCCAGGTGAACTTGCCTGTGGAGGCTGATTTGGCTGCCTGGGCCCCCGAGTACTTGTTCAGGTGGTGAGGGGTGGGGAGGAAGAAGCCCTGTCAAGCACTAAGGTGTGAGGCAGGAAAGAGAGTCTGGTTTCTTGTCTACAGTGAGTCCAGCCTGAATTCAAGGCTGGCTCCATTACTTACCAACTGTGCCATCCTGAACAAATTACTTGACATTTCAGAGGTGACCTAAACGGAGACAATGATACCAGTCCCCAGAATTTCGATAAAGATTGAAGATAATGTATAAAAACCCTAATCAACAGAGGCAAAGGCTAACTTTGCATCATCATTAATGCAAATTTTTAAATTATTAAAATTTTAAATTCTTGGGCAAATATTTTAAGCTTAGTAATGGACAATATTGGCAAGGGTGTGATCAAGCAGGCACCTTTATATAGTTTGGGTAGGAGTATAGTTAGTACAATAGCTGCAAAAGACAGCTAGGCATTAAAAAACAGTTTTTTAATGCATATACCTTTTGATATAGCAATTACACTGCTCTGAATTAAGCTTATGAATATATCAATTTTAATTAGGATACTGGATTGATTGCTATAGTACCCAAAATAACAGGGGCTTAAATACAGTAGAGACATATTTCTTTCTGAAACAGAACAGTTCAGCTTATCTAAGGCTGGGATGATGTGTGTAGGAGAACAGGAGGTTGTGATTCTGTGGTGTTGAGAGGTCTAGGTTCCATATTTTTTGCTCTACCATCTTAGAATGCTGCCCTCAACTCCACAGCAGAAGGCAGCACCCCACTACATGGGAAAGGAACGGGGGACATACCCCTTCTCTTTAAACCACAACCCTAGAGTCCCTTCATCCCTTCTGTTAGATCCCACTTAATCATATGTTCATACTTAAATGCAGGGGTGCTGGAAAATGTAGTCTTTATTCTAGCCAGCCACGTGCTACTAAAATCCAAGGGCTATATGACTAAAGAAAGCAGAGGAGTTTGGTTAACAGGGACCACTGAACAATCTGATACAACACTCATGTACATAGGCCTAGATGCAGGCATAAGAGTATTCATTCCAGCATTTTTTATAATTGGAAAAACCCTAGAAACAATCTAAATGACATCTACAAGTCCAGGATCGATTAGAGAATGACACATTTGGGGGGCTTCCCCCATGGCCCAGTGGTTAAGCCTCTACATTTCCACTGCAGAGGGCCCAGGTTCAATCCCTGGCCAGGGAACAAAAGCCCCACATACTGCTGGGTGCAGCCAAAAAGAAAAAAATAGAAAAAAAATTAAAAAAAAAAAAAAGAGAGAATGACACATTTACTCAGTGGAATATTATACAGCTATTAAAAATGAAAGTGGCAGATATTTATCAGCTAATGAGGAAAGATGTCTAAGATATAGGAAGTGAAGAGAGTTGTGAAACTATTAAATAAAATGTGAAGATACATATATGTGAATGAGGTGCTCACAATTAATGGAAGTATATGTTTCAGAGCAAAATGAAAAGGGCAGTTGGGCAAATTTCATGTTCCATTTTTCATCCTTCTGACTAAAGTTCTTACCATGTGTATATAAAGTGGTTTACCAGTTGGGGTACAAGTACTTAGATTTTTTTCACTTCCAGTATGTCATGCAGGTGCCCACCTGCTGAAAGCCCAACACCTTCTTCCTGAGGCCTCAAGTTGTCCTGTGGACTTAGGGGGTTCAGTCCGAAGGGCCAGCCTCCTTCCCAGTGCCAGGCGGAGCTTGGGGTGTGGGTGACCTCTGTGACCAACATGGCGTCACCATGACACAGGCAGGTTCCTGTGCCGCCCACTGTGACCTGCCCGGGGCCCTGCTGGGGTGATATCCAGCCTGTGCAGGTCTGGACACGCGGTCTCCAAGGTTCCAGCCTGTCTAGTTACAGTCGTGTATTTTGCTGTTGTTTCCTAAGCGTGAGTGTTAGGCCAACTTTCGCAAGTCTGTGGGATTTTCTAGCCCAAGACACCCACGAGAGAAATGGTCTCAGGCCTCCTGTAGAAAGATACTGAATTAGAGTACATCAGCTCTTTTTTTTGATGAACTTCTCCTTGGGTCTGTGATTCCTTTTGTCAACAGGGAACCTGGGTAATGACCACCCTAGTCCGTTAAACAGTTCTAATACTAAAGTGAAACGAAGTGAAAGTTGCTCAGTCGTGTCCGACTCTTTGTGACCCCCATGGACTTTATCCATGGAATTTTCCAGGTCAGTTCTGGAGTGGGTAGCCTTTCCCTTCTCCCGGGCATCTTCCAAACCCAGGGGTCAAACCCAGGTATCCCACATTGCAGACAATTCTTTACCAGCTGAGCCACAATGGAAGCCGATCCCTTCTTCTCCAGTGGATCTTCCCAACCCAGGAATGGAACCAGGATCTCCTACATAGCAGGCCTATTCTTTATCAACTGAGCTATCAGAGAAGTCCAGTACTATGAAGCATTATCAAGTCACATGTTTTTGTCTCTCGTAATACTTGAGAGCCCCAATTTTTTAGCTGCGTGATAATGTTCAAAAATTAAAAGCATGACTTTCTTACAAATACAGGATAAACCCATGTCCAAAACTTCATTTAGTTCACTCACTAAGAAGGGAAACAGCAAAACTGTGAGCCTGGTTCTCAGAGCTCTGGAATTATTGGGGTTTACATAACTGTACTAAAGAAGGAATATTGGCTACACAGGTTGGATACAAATCTCATTAACATCCTCCAGGCAATTAGTCTTCACCTTTGAGGTTATCTTGTCTTCTAGACAGGAATTATTTGCTACCCAACTCTACAAGACAACTTTTAGCTTCAGGTTCCGAACCCTTAATTAATGGGAAATAGAGTAGTCAAGCAAATAGGACGTTCTCCTAGAATGTTAAATAACTCTTGGGTGAGCCGGTTAAACAGCGTTTCAGTGTGACATTGCAAGGACACACAGATAACCCGTTAGCCGCGTTTTCAGGTTCTGGGTTGTTTTTCTTAATGCTTGTCAGGTAACACTTACAGCCACAGTACCTAGTCAAGGGCACAGCCTTGTTGCCCTGGGGCAATGACTAACCACGTCCACCACTGTCAGGAAGCCCTGGAGAAGGTGCCGGAAGTGGGGGCAGGGTACCAGTGGAGAAGGGTCAGACTGTCCAGTCCTGTCCACAAGGTCCAGTGCTTTGACCACAAGGCCGGGCGTGCATGCTGTTGCTTCTGCCACGTCCGACTCTTTGGGACCCTATGGACTGTAGCCTGCCAGGCTCCTCTGTCCATGGGATTCTCCAGGCAAGAATACTGGAGTGGGTTGCCATTTCCTCCCCCAGGGGATCTTCCTGACCCAGGGATTGAACCCGCTTCCCTTGCAGTTCCTGTATTGCAGGCAATTTCTTCACCGCCAAGCCACCAGGGAAGCCCCAACCACAAGGCCCTTCCCAGTTAATCAGACAGTCCTCCTGCCGGTCTGCTCTCCAGGCTCCCCAGATTCTCCCAGCTCAGGGCCCAGAAGAGCGGGTCTCTTCTCTGAACCCCTACATGGCTCTGGATGTTCCTCATGGCCCTTTCTGCCAGTGACGTCTCTATAATTAGGATGCACAAATGCACTGTCATTTAAGAGTATTGGCTTTTTTTGTTATTTCCTGCGGCCTCTACAGCATCCACAAAGTGCCCAGAGCTTCCCTTGAGTTCCTGTATTGCAGGCAATTTCTTCACCGCCAAGCCACCAGGGAAGCCCCAACCACAAGGCCCTTCCCAGTTAATCAGACAGTCCTCCTGCCGGTCTGCTCTCCAGGCTCCCCAGATTCTCCCAGCTCAGGGCCCAGAAGAGCGGGTCTCTTCTCTGAACCCCTACATGGCTCTGGATGTTCCTCATGGCCCTTTCTGCCAGTGACGTCTCTATAATTAGGATGCACAAATGCACTGTCATTTAAGAGTATTGGCTTTTTTTGTTATTTCCTGCGGCCTCTACAGCATCCACAAAGTGCCCAGCATGTAGCAAATGATTAGCAGACGTGATGAATACGCACCTCCGTGTATCATCAGAGGCCCCAGGTGCCTTCTGCAGACGTGTTCTTCCCTCCCTCTCTGCCTTTCCTCTCCTCCTCGACTGCCCTTCCTCGTCGCAGCTCTTCTCCAACCAGCCTTTGAAACTCCATCCTATGCTGCATCCTCCAGCGAAGTTTCTTCTCCATATGCACAAGGCATCTTCCTTTCCCAGAGTTTTCTCTGTACCTGGGCTTCCCCCTCCCTCTGCACTGTCACAGGTCACTCACACTTCATGCTGCCAGCCCAAGGGTCTTGGGCTCCCAGAAGCTCAGGCCAGGTTTTAATCACCTCTGAGCTCATCGCAGTGCTTTGCACCTAGTGATGCTAAGCGAATGCTCCTGGGCTCAAAGAATAGCCATGTGAGTTCAGCGGTGGCTGCTCCTGACTTTGGCAGCAAATTCCTCCTGGTTTGCTGTTGGCAGTGCTCCAGGGTCCATCCATCACCTGCAGGAGTTGGGCCTCGAAGGGGTTTGGGGGGCACCTGTTGTCTGTCCTCTCTTGCACTCATGGGGGTCTGTGGTCAGTGGTCAGCCTCAGCTGGAGCAGGTCCCTTCCTGCTCAGTCAGCAGCTCATGCCTTTCTCAGTTGGGGGAGGGGGTTGGGTAAGGCAGCTGCTGCCTTTGCTGTGGGGCCAGCCTGCAGCCGCACAGGACACGGAGCTGGACCTGATGCAGAGGAAAGCGTCCCTCAGTGTACTTTTGGAAAGCACATTGACGCCGCTGAGCTTCTGCTCAACAAAGGCCCGCCTGCCCTTCCCCTGCAGCTGGCTTCTCCAGGGGAAGCAGCAGGGCTTTGCAGCAGAGGAGCTCTAGATACAAGTTACTCAGCATGTGGTCCTTACTCAGCATGTGGTCCTTAGACCGGCAGCATCAGCATAGCCCAGAGCTGCTGAGAGATGCAGAATCTAGGGCAATACCAGACATTCTGAATCAGAAGCTGCAGTGAGGGAGATCCCCGAGTCGTGCAAAGGCCAAGAAAATGTGAGAAGCAGGCTCTAGCCTGCCCTCAGGCTCATCAGTAAGTGATGAGCCCCACTGGCCCAGGCCCATGAGCTGCACTTGTGATACCTGCCGTGGAAGGTCCTGACAATTCGATCAGGAGCGCTCTAAGGTCCTAACACTGGGGCTTGGACGGTATTTTGATTGCTTTATGGCAGGAGACTGGAAATGCTCAAATGCTGTTCTCTTCTTTATACGCAGGGAAGAGGAGTCAATACCCTACTTTGTTAACAGTTGGGCTGTAACCCAGTATCCTCTTTGCAGAGCTGCAAAGGTTAGGAGCCTGCAGCCACCGTCCCTCATCCCACTCCTGAGTCCCCATCTCAGGATGCACAGGAAGACAAAGCTGAGGGCAGAGCTGAACGCCAAGGACGGTCATAAACTGATGAGGATGTGGATTCGGTGAGCCACAGCCCTCCCTTGGAGCACAGGTGGGGGTGGGCTGGGCGCCGCAGTGCACCCACACCTCCAGGCAGTCCCTTGGTGCCTGCTGGCAGAGCGCTGAGTCCTCAGTGAATGTCTTGTCCTTGTCTGTTCAACTGTCCGTAGAAACTTTCTTTTGAGATACTTTCATTTTCCTGAACTACTTTCGTGTCCAACTCCATGGACTGTAGCCCACCAAGCCCCTCCGTCCTTGGGATTTTCCAGGCAAGAGTACTGGAGTGGGTTGCCATTTCCTTCTCCATGAACTACTTTACTGAGGTATAATTGACATACCATGAAATTCACCCATTTTAATTGTACAATTCAGTGACTGTCAGAATCTCTACAGGCTTGTGCACCATCCCACAGTCTAACATCAGAACATCCCCACTACCCCAGAGAGGAACCTGATGCCCATTGCAGGCACTCCCCTTTCCCACCCTGGCCCCTGGCACCACTAATCTCCTTTCTCTCTCCCCTTCTCTCTCATCTCCTTCCCCAAATGTCTACAACAGTCTGGGTTCAGTCACTTTTCTCACCCAGATTTCCCAATTTCCCCCACAGGGCTCAGCACTGGATGCTTCCTCCTATCAGGGGAAGGAATGATTTAGGAATGCCTGGAATTTAGATTTCAAAGATAATTTAGAAGTTCTTGGCACACAGTAGATGTGTCATACATATTTTAGAAGGAAAACAAAATATCTGCCTTTTAAGTGTTTTCTGAGCATTTTGTGAGCATTTTTGTGCATTAAATGTTTCAAGTGTGTTTTGTAAGAAGGGGGAGCGGTGAGCTCAAAGGAATGAGCCCTCGAGTGGGGATGTTTCAGACCCGGTGGCCTCCACTACCCACCATCAAGCATGGGAGAGCTGATGAGCTCGTTGCTCACCAAGACATGGAGCCTCCTCAAACCCGTCAGCAAGTCATCAGAGCTAGAGACATGCCGCTCCGCTTCCACCCCTGACTCTGAGCCAGGGCGGTGATGGGCGCTGGGGCGGCCACAAAAGGCGCTCCGGCCTTGCCTGGGCCTCCTGCCCTCACCAGCTCTCTCTGGCTCCATTTCCCTGTTTCTGCAGACTTCCGGGCCCTCTGCTGTGGACGTTTATTGCTCTAATTGTCAGGCATCTGCTTCAGCCCTTTATTCAGAAGTCAGAAACCTCCTCCTCCCTTTGGGGAGCACTCACCTCCCTGTGACATGTATTAAGTGATTGCCTTTCTGCTTCAGACTCACCCTTTCCTACGATGCTTTGGGACTTCATACCTTCCCTGCTCCTCTATGCAGAGAGGAGGCATTAAAGGGACTCTAAAAAGGTAAAAACCTGCCTAGGGCTTTCTGTCTCCTTACTTCCCCTCCCCCCAGCTTTACTGAGATATAATTGATATTCAACATCATGTAAGTTTAATGTGTATGACATTAAATACATTAATACACTCATATGTTGCAAATGAATTACTGCCATAGTATTGGCAAGCACCAGTATCATCCTTAGTATTTTTTAAAACTTTATAGGGGTGAAATTTACATGCCATAAAATTCACATATGTAAAGTGTACCGTTCAATAATTGCTAGTATCATTGACAATTGTGCAACCATGCCACAATCTTATCTTACCGCAGTTCCATCTGCCCATAAAAAAACCAGAGCTGGTGAGCGGTCGCTCCCCGTCTGAGACAACCACCAGTCTCCTTTCTGTCTCTGGATTCATCTTTTCTGGACATTCATAAAAACAGAAGCACACAGTCGTGTCCTCGTGTGTCTGGCTCCTTTCACTTAGTGTAATATTTTTGACGTTGTTTCATGTATAAGCAGGCATCAGGACTTTGTTCCTTTTTTACTGTTGAATAGTATGCACTCCAGGTGGAAATACCACATTTGTTTATCTATCAGCAGCAACACAGTCCCTGTTCAGCCGCAGCTGAATCCATTAGCAGTTTTTCAGTAGAGCCAGCTGTATTGTATCCCCCTCAGAGATGCCAGGGCTTCCCAGGTGGCTCAGAGGTAAAGAGCAATGCAGGGGACATGAGTTCGATCCCTGGGTTGGGAAGATCCCCTGGAGAAGGAAATGGCAACTCACTCCAGTATTCTTGCCTGGGAAATCCCATGGACAGAGGAGCCTGGCTGTAGTGCATGGGGTCACAAAGAGTAGTAGGGGTTGCAAAGATAGCAACGACTGAGTGACTAACCAACAACAGGGATACCAACCAGCTGGCACCCCGTCCTCAGAAGTCCGGTTTCCAGAGCCCAGGATCCCTTCTTTCAATTTCTAAGCTTAAATAATTTCAATATCTTCCCCAGTCCTAGGTTTTAGTGGCTGTTTCAGGCAGTTTGCTAATGCTGCAACCCATTAGAATTCTCTTTTTATCTTCCCAAGTCCTCAATTAACAAATTTATAAGAGTTGAATTCTAAAAAAAGCTGAGCACCAGAGAACGGATGCTTTTGAACTATGGTGTTGAACAAGACTCTTGAGAGGCCCCTGGTCAGCAAGGAGATCCAACCAGTCTATCCTAAAGGACATCAACCCTGAATATTCATTGGAAGGACTGACGCTAAAGCTGAAGCTCCAATACTTTGGCCACCTTATGTGGAGAGCCCAATCATTAGAAAAGACCCTGATGCTGGGAAAGATTGAAGGCGGGAGGAGAAGGGAACGACAGAGGATGAGATGGTTGGATAGCATCACCAACGCGATGGACATGAGTTTGAACAAACTCCAGGAGTTGGTGATGGACAGGGAGGCCTGGCGTGCTGCAGTCCATGGGGCTGCATAGAGTCAGACACGACTGAGCCACTGAAGTGACTGACGCATAGGAACTCTTTCTCGAAATTCCTCACCATTCACGGAACTGCAGCTGCTGGGATTTCAGCCTGTGGTCCAAGTGGGAACAAACAGCTCTGCTGCCTCCTGCCTCCTCGGTGCCTGTCCGTCCAGAGGTGAGCGTGGCCGTCAGGTGGACCAGTCAGAGTCCTTCCCGGTGGTTCTGTTTAATGGAAGCTTCGCTAAAGGAGTGAGTGCTGTCTTCTCTATTGGTGATGTGGGTGATGGTCCTCCAGGGAGCTGTCTGAGCCTGGACAGAGCAGGCCTGAAAGGACACAGCTGGCAACAGGGGTGGAGAGGTGCAGATCTGAGCACCTGCAGAAAATGCCTCCTCTGAATCCTGGAACCGCAGTTCCAAAGGGTGATCCATGGAGCAGCCCTGATTCTGCTTCTCAAGCCTGACTGTGTGAGCCAACCTCAGTGTCTTTCTACTGAACTCCACCCCCTCCCCTCATGCCCCTAACCTAGTCAAGCGGGAAGGAAGTTACCAGGCACAGTCTATGCCTCCTTGAAGGGAGAGCATTCCTACAAATTATTTTGAAATTCTTTTGCATGGAAGGTTTGTCCCTCCTCACCCATTTATTTATGCTTCTAATCAATTCTTTTACTTTTCTTGGTGTTACTTTGCAGTCTTTTTTTGAATTTATTGAAGTATAGTTGATTTATAATGTGTTAGTTTCTGGTATACAGCAAAGTGATTCAGATACATATATATATATATTTCTTTTATTCTTTTGCATTATGTTTTATCACAGGATATTGAATATAGTTCCCTGTGCTATACAGTAGGCCCTTGTTGTTTATCCATCATTCTCTATATAATAGCTTGCATCTGCTAATACTAAACTCCCAATTAATTCCTCCACTCCCCCTTCTCCTGGCAACCACAAATCTGTTCTCTAATCATTTCTTTTATCAATATGGACTCATGGAAATTTATTTCATACTTTGGGTTATAATCTAGCCCTATATTTTTTGTTGTCAAGTTGTACCAGCTTTGCTCATTGGGAGTTCTTTCACTTTCCCGCTCTGTCCCTCTTATAGAACCCCCATCTCCACCCTACCCCTATCCTTGTGAGTTGGGTAATTTTTGCTGTATTTTGCTCTTTCAGTACTTCCTTACTTTCTGGCACTGCAAGGCGCTTCAGGCTTATCTTGGAAATTTCCTGCTGCAGTCCTGGAATCAGCCCTTTTTTCTCCCAAGGAGCCCTTGTTCCTTTTATTAGAGACTAGTTCTAGCCACCAAGATCAAGGGGCCAGGTGTGCTCAGGTAGAGAAAGAAACTGCAGCTTGACAAAACAAAATAATTAGCTGAGTCATGTGGCTACTTTACTTCTGCCTCTCATTGGAAAGCATCTGTCTGCCTCCCCTTCCTAATTATTAATCTCGAACTAAACGCTGTGTGTTCAGGGGGACTGTGCTGTTGCTGCTTCTTGTACAGGGTAAAGCGCTGCGCTCACAGGGGTGTGGTTGCTGTTATTACTGCCTCATATTGTTCTCTTACGAAAGAAAGGCTCTGTATGTGTCTGTTCCGGAGCCCCAGGCACATGCCACGGGCTGTTAGGACTTTTTTCCAGCCTCCTCTGTGTTTATCCCCAGCTGGACCCAAGGTGCTCAGAGAGTCTCCAGCAGGCGCCAGTAGCCCTGGGGTCACAGTGGGTCAGCACCACCGCCTGCCATCTGGCCTTCCTCTTCCACCGGGGCTGCAACCCCCTGCGGGGGTGGGAGGTGGGGCTAATGCCTGGAAAGTGCTATAAGGCTTTGCCCATGATGAAGTGAAGACAGGAGACTTGAGAAATGAGAAGCTAACCAGCCAGAGGAAGTGGGAGAGCTGCGGGCCCACGGGCAGGGCTGGGGTCCCCGCTCCCTGCTCTGCTCGCCGACACCGTCCAGGGAGGGCTGCCTACTCAGGGCAACCTGGACACCCCTCAGTACGCCTTGCAGCCCCTGAGCACATCACTCCTCTGTGGGCCCCTCAGGGCTGGGCAACCCCTCTCCCAGTAATTCATTCCCTTCCAGCCAGGTCTTTCCTTGGCTTCTCGTGTTTTACATAGAAGAAAGACTGTGTCTAAGCCCTGCATCCTTTGAGAGCCTCCCAGACTCAGACCAGCTCTCCACATCCATCAGAGCCATGGCCCTGCCCTCAGCCCAGAAGGTGGCCAGAGGACTGAGTACCACCGCACAGAGCCGGGGGTGGGCAGCGATGGCTCACACGCTGGGCGTCTGGAGCCCAGAGCTCTGGGTTGGCTGCTGTGAGCAACATGGAGACCAAACCCCTGCAGGACGGGCATGCACTGGGCAGGTGGTGCCACAGAGTGCCGTTTCTCTGCTCAAGCCTTCTGTAGTCTGGGACCACCTTTCTCTTCCTTCCCTGTTGGCTCAGCTGGTAAAGAATCCGCCTGCAATGTGGGAGACCTGGGTTTGATCCCTGGGTTGGAAAGATCCCCTGGAGAAGGGTTCAGTTCGTGGGTTGGGAAGATTCCCTGGAGAAGGGAAAGGCTACCCACTCCAGTATTCTGGCCTGGAGAATTCCATGGGCTATATAGTCCATGGGGTTGCAAAGAGTCAGACAAGCTGAGTGACTTTCACTTTCTCTTCATATCAAGGGGATACTCCAACAGAAGGAGAGCCAGGGACTCATCAGGCATGGGGGAGATAGACCAACTTTCAAGCAAAGCTTTGCCAAGAAGATGGGGCGCTGGAGGCCAGCGGACGCAGCAGCTGCAGAAGCCTCTGGCAGAAGGCAGTGTGGAATAGGTCACCCGCTCCCGGCAAGAGGCCCTGACCCGGGCTCAGCGGGTCTGCAAGGGGGTCCCAGGGCTCTGGCTGAAGGGGCAGCTCTCCTCCCCTCCCGCTTTGGGGATGGAGCTGCCTCCTTGACTCAGAGTGGCCTGAGGAGCATCTCCTGCAAGCCCGAGGTCGGGTGCAGAGACTGCACCAGCACCCAGCCAGGGTGCATGCCGAGCCCGCCCCTGTGTTCTCTGTCCTCCAGGACAGGTATTCTTTCATCCACACGTTCTTCCTTCTCCAACCATTTGCCAAGAGCCTGCTGTGTGCCGGGCACAAAGTCAGGTGCAAAAGCACCATCCTTTCCCAATCACGCACGAGTGCCACTTCCACTAAAACAGGTGGTTCTCCAGGGCGCTTGGTGTGGACTTCCTCATTGTTGAGCTTTGGCTTCTCTAGTGGTCCCTGTCCCCCAGCCCTCATCTCACAGCACTACGCCGGGGACTGACTTGTCATGTCGCAGGGTATAAGCAGACAGGGGGGAGAGGAGAGTCTGCTGTGACCAGCCGCCAGCATCCGTGGAGCTGGGAATAACAGAGCCGGGCAGTCCCATTCTCGCTCGCCATGGCACCGGCCGCTACCTTCCAAGTACCCTATACCTCATACCACTCAGATGTAGCTGGGACAATAAGGAGGGGTCCTGGGGATGGAGACCAGGGCAAAATTCAAGCCAGAGGAGGAGTGAGTTGGGATGGAGGGAGGGGTGTTGTCTGTCGCTCGGGTGTCAGGGTGGGAGCTGTCTTCTTGGACACTGAGGACAGCATCCTTCTGTCTCGGCCCACTCCCTGTCCGAGCTGGGCAACCATGCATATGGAACAGGGGCCCTGCAGGGAAAGCTCACGCATTCAACACACAGCATTGAGGAAGGCGCAAGCATCTGGGGACAGAAGAATCCCATGTCTGGAACCTTCTTCTATCCACCCTGTTAAGTTCTCAAGTGTCACCTCCTCAGAGAAGGTGTCCTCAAGCCTGCGGTCTGTCTTTCCTTTTGTCAAACAGCTTCGGAGATGACTCTGTGTTTCTCTCCTCCGTGGAACTGATCCGTTTTTAAATTATAAACGTTTAGTGTGATGATTTAATGGCAAGTGCCCAGGGAGCAGACCTCTCTGTGTTTGCTCATCCCTGCATGTAGCAAGCGGAATTTCTCAGCAGTTAATAAAGGTCACACTTCAGGACCCCCTGCTGCACGGTCCACCATAAGGGCTGGGAGTTACAGAACGTTCTAGTGGAGCAGGATGCAAGGAGGCAAGCATTTCTATTCAAACACGGCATGCCATTGCCCATGGAAGCCGCAGAATAAAGGAGCTCGGTGTCCAAGACACCAAGAATATGTTGTAATTTCTCATTATAAATATTAATTTCATACTTGATTTTTATTTGTAATTTTTCTTACAGAAGGTTCCCAAGTAAGTACCCCACAAAAAGCTAGATTTGCCCTTGAGAGAATTCAGTAACATTTTATTGAGTCAATAAATGAATGAATCAAAAATAATTAGAATAAAATACTGGTGTGGGGTAAAACAGTTCACATGCATCTGTTCCCCTCCTAGCCTCCAGGGCTGCCTGGACATTCCAAATTTAGCCTGACAGCTCAGCTGGAGGGGTCATCCACCCGGCCGGAAGCTCTGAGCTTTGAAGTCTTAGGAACCGGAGCCCGTGAGAAGCCCAGGGACTGGGACCCGGCTTCCCAACTTGCCCCGCCAGCTCTCCTGTCCCACTGCTAATTGTATGACGTGGCTCGAAAGAGAGTGGTGAGGATCTGAGCTGGCTGCTCCTCCCAGGGACCTTCACACCCTGGGGGAACAGTAACTGGCAGGATCCTGGACCAGTCTCAGTTTTCCTCTCTCTGAAATGGGTCAAGAATCCTACTTTTTATGGGGCTATTGTAAGGATCAGAGTCTCTCTTGAAATTCCATGCAGTTAATATGCAGCAAATGCCAAGTAACGTCCACGCCTCTTCTAATATTCCTTAGAACCTCTCAATTGCCACCTGATGGAGGTGAAGTTTGATCCAATGGAACAAAGAGTTGGCTCAGTGTGGGGTGGTTTCCCACCTGGCTCACCACTCAAAAACTACCTTGCCTACAGATCGAAACTCACTTGCCCACGTGCCTGAAGTGGGTGAGTCCAGCCACCCTTCTTTCTGTTCCTGCTAGAGTCTGAATGATGGAGAAGGAACCATGTATCTCACCCAGAGGACTTGTAATAATTAGGGAACGCTACAGAGTTGCAAAAGCCCCTGTTTCTCCAGGTGGAACGTTGCTCTGCAAGTTACAACACAGAGGAATTCTGCCTGGAGGGTTGACAAGAACTGGGCTTTTGTTTGAGGCTGATGGTGCCATTTCTGCAGTGCCAAGAACTTAGCTAGCCAGGGTAGCTTCGGAGATGACTCTGTGTTTCTCTCCTCCGTGGAACTGATCCGTTTTTAAATTATAAACGTTTAGTGTGATGATTTAATGGCAAGTGCCCAGGGAGCAGACCTCTCTGTGTTTGCTCATCCCTGCATGTAGCAAGCGGAATTTCTCAGCAGTTAATAAAGGTCACACTTCAGGACCCCCTGCTGCACGGTCCACCATAAGGGCTGGGAGTTACAGAACGTTCTAGTGGAGCAGGATGCAAGGAGGCAAGCATTTCTATTCAAACACGGCATGCCATTGCCCATGGAAGCCGCAGAATAAAGGAGCTCGGTGTCCAAGACACCAAGAATATGTTGTAATTTCTCATTATAAATATTAATTTCATACTTGATTTTTATTTGTAATTTTTCTTACAGAAGGTTCCCAAGTAAGTGACCCCACAAAAAGCTAGATTTGCCCTTGAGAGAATTCAGTAACATTTTATTGAGTCAATAAATGAATGAATCAAAAATAATTAGAATAAAATACTGGTGTGGGGTAAAACAGTTCACATGCATCTGTTCCCCTCCTAGCCTCCAGGGCTGCCTGGACATTCCAAATTTAGCCTGACAGCTCAGCTGGAGGGGTCATCCACCCGGCCGGAAGCTCTGAGCTTTGAAGTCTTAGGAACCGGAGCCCGTGAGAAGCCCAGGGACTGGGACCCGGCTTCCCAACTTGCCCCGCCAGCTCTCCTGTCCCACTGCTAATTGTATGACGTGGCTCGAAAGAGAGTGGTGAGGATCTGAGCTGGCTGCTCCTCCCAGGGACCTTCACACCCTGGGGGAACAGTAACTGGCAGGATCCTGGACCAGTCTCAGTTTTCCTCTCTCTGAAATGGGTCAAGAATCCTACTTTTTATGGGGCTATTGTAAGGATCAGAGTCTCTCTTGAAATTCCATGCAGTTAATATGCAGCAAATGCCAAGTAACGTCCACGCCTCTTCTAATATTCCTTAGAACCTCTCAATTGCCACCTGATGGAGGTGAAGTTTGATCCAATGGAACAAAGAGTTGGCTCAGTGTGGGGTGGTTTCCCACCTGGCTCACCACTCAAAAACTACCTTGCCTACAGATCGAAACTCACTTGCCCACGTGCCTGAAGTGGGTGAGTCCAGCCACCCTTCTTTCTGTTCCTGCTAGAGTCTGAATGATGGAGAAGGAACCATGTATCTCACCCAGAGGACTTGTAATAATTAGGGAACGCTACAGAGTTGCAAAAGCCCCTGTTTCTCCAGGTGGAACGTTGCTCTGCAAGTTACAACACAGAGGAATTCTGCCTGGAGGGTTGACAAGAACTGGGCTTTTGTTTGAGGCTGATGGTGCCATTTCTGCAGTGCCAAGAACTTAGCTAGCCAGGGTCCTGAAATGAGAGAAAAGAGAAGACTACAGGTCCAAGAGTTTTCTGGGCAGCCGAAGGGAACAAATGTGTTTTATGGTACTTCATTGAATGAATGATGGATTTTCATTCTTGCAAAAGCATTTTAACATAGCTGGCTATTTAGGCTATTTCCAAATTTTCTTTTTTTATAGATATTGCTGTCACCAATATTCTTATATATATATTTGACTCTATCTCTGACTATCATTGGACTATATTTCTAGAAATGTCTTTCTGGTTCAAAAGATATGGACCTTTTGCTAAGTATTGCTACTTCCACCTTTTGGAGGCCCATTATTAAGAGAATACCTGCAACAAAATAGCAGGCTTGCCAGATTGTAAATCATTGTTTTGTGATCACTGTTGGTTTGCTGGGTCCCAAAATCTTTTTTCCAAAATGTCATTTGGTGAAAGCTTTTAGAATCAGCTTATACTTTCTGCTTTATTATTTCTAATGACATTTTTCTCAGAAGCCTCACTCTTGATTTTCCTGACCCCTTACTCATTTGTCCTGGGAACATACCCCAATTTGAGCTGGAATCCTTTGCTCAAAGTTTACCCCAACATGTTCATCCAGAGCTAGTTTTTCTAAGGGCAAATTTCAACCAGGCAACATTTACTAGGTGCCCTCAGCCTGAGCAAGACATCACTATCCAATGTTGACCTGGGCTATGTCCAGGGGAAGCTGGGCATCCTGAATCCCATTGGAGGCTGGTAGGTGCCCATGATGGGGGCTGGGCAGGCCAAGACAGGCAGAGTCTGGGAGATGCTTGGTTGAATAGATGATGGCAGGAACTGGGAAACTGAATGTCAAAGACAGGACTACAAAGTCAGGAAGCTATTTCCCATAACAAGCAGACTATTGCAGTGAGTGATAAATGCAATAGCTATGATTTATTGTTTTCTGTTTGCCAGACATTTTTATATGTGTTTTAGGTATATTATTTTCCTCAATTCTTACAGCAGCTGCAGGGGATGTATACTACAGACGGGCCTGACTTAAGATCGTTTGACTTAACAACGTTTCAACTTTACTGTGATGCAAAAGTGATACGCATTCAGTAGGAACCATACTTTGAATTTTAAGTTTTGATCTTTTTCTGGGCTGCTGACACGGGGTTCGATCCCCTCTCCTGATTCTGGGCGGTTGTGGCAAGCTGCATCTCCCAGACAGCCATGTGGTCACGAGGGTAAACTACTCAAAACCTACCACCATTCTGGACCCAGATAACCATTCTGGTTTTCACTTGTTAGTACGGTAGTCAGTAAGTCACATGAGGTATTCAACACTTTACTGCCAAATAGGCTTTATTGCTAATGAGTTTAGAGTATGGCTAAGGTAGGCTGAGCTAAGCGAGAGGTTTAGTAGGTTAAGGGTATTATATGCTTTTTCACCTTGAGGATATTTTCAACGTACAGCAGGTTTACTGACCATAAACCCATTTCTAAGTATAGAAAGATCTGTATTTATATCCCCATTGTACAGAAAATGAGGCCGAGAGAGGTGAGATCACTTTCCTGATGTCACCCAGTGAGCAAGGGTTTTGAGCTTGTAGAGACATCCCACCCCCTCTCCCGAAGCAGGAGCGATGGCTGAATGAAGCTGCAGTTACTGGCAAGTACAGAGGCCACTGTGTCAAGCGCGTAGGGCAGAGCCATCCCCCAGAGCTCTTCAGGGTGGACTCTCCAGGGTTCATAAGAATTAGGTCCTGCAACTGTGCAAGCAAAGTTATTCCCAAATCCTCATGATCTTCACTCACACTCTTCTAGCCCAACGACGAGGACTACAGCTCTCTCTTCAACGCCCTTGGGGACACTCCTACCTTCCTAGCTCTGTTCTTTCCCCTTCTATCAGACTTTTATGAGGTGCATTGACACACCCTCTCAATAAAGTCTTCCTTGCTTCTCCCATCTAATTTGCTCCCCTTTGCCCATTACAGAATGGATTTCTTTGCCCAAGACAACAATCATTTTGCCTGGGCAGGTTCTTTCTTTGGAGAGCTGGGGGCAGGAGCAGGGGAGGGAGTGAAAACTCGCAGGTGGAGCTCAGAGCCACTGGAACGCTCAGGGGGTGGGGTGGGCCCCAGGAACATTCACATCCCACTGCATTACAGAACAGGGAAATGTGCCCAAAGTCAGCGGCTCCAGCTGCGGCAGGCAATTAGCAGCCAAGCCAATATCTATTTCCTTGCCTCTTTTCCTTGCAAATACAGCCCTGATTTGATTTAACCAAGGGACCAGATTCAGATGGTGAAAACCAGATTCAGTGATTGTGCTGAGCTTAGTCACTCAGGCGTGTCTGACCCTTTGTGAACCTAAAGACTGTAGCCTGCCAGGCACCTCTGTCCATGAGGATTCTCCAGGCAAGAATACTGGAGTGGGTTGCCATGCCCTCCTCCAGGGGATCTTCCCAACCCCTGGAGGGATTGAACTCAGGTCTCCCCCACTGCAGGCAGATTCTTTACCGTTTGAACCAAACGTGGTTAGTCTTAGCCAATAATGATCTTCTGCTCTTTCTCAGGCTAATTGATTTATCAATCTCCTTTGCAACTGCTGGTAGCCCTGGGATCTCGTTTGGCCAAGGATGCTGTGGTAGGCAAAATAACAACCTCAGAAAGATGTCTGCATCCTAATCCTCAGAAATTGAGAATATGATACTTGATAAAGGGAACTTAAGGTTGTAGAGGGAGTTAAGATTGCTAATCAGCTGACCTTTACGTTGAGAAAATATCCTGGGTTATCCAAGTGGGCCCAGGGTAACCACAAGTGTCCTTTAACATGGAAGGAAGAAGCTGAAGAGTCAGTACAGTGTGATGCAGTGGGAGAATGGTCCAGCCAGGCATTGCTGAATTTGGAGATGGAAACAGGCCACAGTTGCCCCTAAAAGCTAGAAAAGGTAAGGAAATGGATCCTGCCCTGGAACCTGCTGAAGGAATGCCGTTCTGCTGACACCTTGGTTTTAGCCCAGTGAAAGGCATTTCAGACTTCTGGTCTCTAGAAATAGAAGGTAAATATGTTGTTTTAAGTCACTAAACTTGGGGTAATTTGTTACAGAAGTCTTTTGAAACTACTACAGACACAGAAGAGAAACTCTGTTCAGGGGTTTCTGCAAAAACTTTTGCTTTTCTGATTAAAAAAAAAAAGACTGGTTCCATTCTTTCTGCTTGAAAATAGACATGCTAGCAGGGGCTGTGGCAGCCCTCTTGTGACCGTTAGGTCACAGCATGAAGAGGAAAAGACATGTTTAGTTGAGAGTCAAAACAAACAAACCTGGGATCTTGATTACATTGTTGAGTTACCAAAATAATCTGAGAACTGTGACCTTCTACACTCTTTGTTGTGTGAGAATGATACTGTTTAAGCCCTGTCAGTTGGATCTTGTTGCTGTCACACAGTCGTGTCCAAGTCTTTGTGACCCCATGAATTGCAGCACGCCAGGCCTCCCTGTCCATCACCATCTCCCGGAGTTCACTCAGACTCATGTCCATCGAGTCCGTGATGCCATCCAGCCATCTCATCCTTGGTCATCCCCTTCTCCTCCTGCCTCCAATCTCTCCCAGCATCAGAGTCTTTTCCAATGAGTCAACTCTTCTCATGAGGTGGCCAAAGTACTGGAGTTTCAGCTTTAGCATCATTCCTTCCAAAGAAATCCCATGGTTGATCTCCTTCGGAATGGACTGGTTGGATCTCCTTGCAGTCCAAGGGACTCTCAAGAGTCTTCTCCAACACCACAGTTCAAAAGCATCAATTCTTTGGCCCTCAGCCTTCTTCACAGTCTAACTCTCACATCTATTCATGACCACAGGAAAAACCATAGCCTTGACTAGACGGACCTTAGTTGGCAAAATAATGTCGCTGCTTTGGAATATACTATCTAGGTTGGTCATAACTTTTCTTCCAAGGAGTAAGCGTCTTTTAATTTCATGGCTGCAGTCACCATCTGCAGTGATTTTGGAGCCCCCAAAAGTGAAGTCTGACACTGTTTCCACTGTTTCTGCATCTATTTCCCATGAAGTGATGGGACCAGATGCCATCATCTTCGCTTTCTGAATGTTGAGCTTTAAGCCAGCTTTTGCACTCTCCTCTTTCACTTTCATCAAGAGGCTTTTTAGTTCCTCTTTACTTTCTGCCATAAGGATGATGTCATCTGCATATCTGAGGTTATTGATATTTCTTCCGGCAATCTTGATTCCAGCTTGTGTTTCTTCCAGTCCAGCGTTTCTCATGATGTACTCTGCATAGAAGTTAAATAAGCAGGGTGACAATATACAGCCTTGACGTACTTCTTTTCCTATTTGGAACCAGTCTGTTGTTCCATGTCCAGTTCTAACTGTTGCTTCCTGACCTGCATACAGATTTCTCAAGAGGCAGGTCAGGTGGTCTGGTATTCCCATCTCTTTCAAAATTTTCCACAGTTTCTTGTGATCCACACGGTTAAAGGCTTTGGCATAGTCAATAAAGCAGAAATAGATGCTTTTCTGAAACTCTCTTGCCTTTTCCATGATCCAGCAGATGTTGGCAATTTGATCTCTGCTTCCTCTGCTTTTTCTAAAACCAGCTTGAACATCTGGAAGTTCACGGTTCACGTAGTGCTAAAGCCTGGCTTGGAGAATTTTGAGCATTATTTTACTAGCATGTGAGATGAGTGCAATTGTGTGGTAGTTTGAGCATTCTTTGGCATTGCCTTTCTTTGGAATTGGAATGAAAACTGATCTTTTCCAGTCCTGTGGCCACTGCTGAGTTTTCCACATTTGCTGGCATATTGAGTGCAGCACTTTCACAGCATCATCTTTCAGGATTTGAAACACAATCCATCAAAATTTTTATTGTAGCAGAAAATGGGGATGAATCAAAAGAAAAAGGAAATACCATATCCTGAGCACTTACTGTCTGTTATGCATTACAAAAAGTGCTTATCTGCTCTCACTTATATGACCTAAGCAGGAGGTGAGACAAGGAGATGGAGGTTACAGAGCTCATTCCCACCCCCAAGGTTGTAGGGAAAGCTAGGTAGGCCCCAGATCTCAACCTCTCCTTGGAAAGCCTGATCCCTTTCTCTGGAGTCTGGAGAGGAAGTGGGGACTTCTGGCAACCCTCACACCTGAGGAAACAGCCAGACCATCCTGGGCAGAGGCTGAAATATGGACTCCTGCCACCTGACCCCAGCTCGAAGCCATAGACTGATTTCTGAAGGGCTCCCTGAAGCTGCTGAAAATTTAGAGAAGCAGAGGAGCGTCTCTGTGACCTTCTCCAGAGACTGGAGCAGGGAGGGAGGGTTGGCCTTGTTCTCTCCAGGCTGAGCAGAAGGCTGCAGTTCAGGGCAGGGTTATGGTGCCGGAGACACAGGGCTGCAGCTCCCAAGGCTGCTTCCGCAGATGCTAGGGGAGCCCTTTCACACTGTGTACCCACCAGAGGGGCAGGCGGTACTGAGACTGCCCCTGCCTCAATGCTGCCCAGCAGTGCGGTTGGTAATAACAAAGTAGTCCCTCTCCCTTGAGCGCCTGGCAGCTGTGGGTCATAGCTAAGTGCAGAGTGATTAAACAGGAGCCCCAGGATGGGAGCAGGATGGGAGCAGGACAGAGATCAGAGAACAAACCTGACACCTGTTTAACACTGTGATACATGATTTATAAGAAAGGTACATATTCTTTGCTGTTTATCCCCATTTCTGGCCCAAAGTTCCTAAAACCCTTGAAATTTTCTGTGAAGAGAGACATAAAGGTGTCTCTTGTTATGTTAGTGAGGTGATGTTTGGACCTGAGGATGGTGCTGCTGGTTACTGGGAGAACCAATCACTTTCAAGCCCCATCCCCCTGACTGTGGGGGAAGGGAGAGAGGCTGGAGGCTGAAACAGTCGGTCTTGGCAAATGATTTCATCCAGCGTGCCTCTGTAATGAAGCCTCCAAAGAACCCTGAAAGGATGAGGTTCGGGGAGCTTCCTGGGTTAGTGAACACGTGGAGATACAGAGAGACTGTCTAACTTTGAAGACATGGAAGTCCTTCCCCCATCCCCTCCCCCACTCGCCGCTTCCATCTGACTGCTGCTGAGTTGTATCCCTTTACAACGAACAGGTGATATGGTGAGTAAAATATTCTCTGAGTTCTGTGAACTGCTCTAGCAAATTATTTGAACCCAAAGAGAGGGTCATTGGAATCTCCAATCTATAGCTGGTCAGTCAGAAACATAGGTGGCAACCTGGAATTGTGATTGGCATCTGAAGTGTATGTGTATGATGGGGAGGGCAGTCTTGTAGGACTGCCCTTAACCTGTGGAATCTGATGCCTCTGGTGGGTTGAATGTCAGAATTGAATTCACTGTAGGACACCCAGCTGGTGTGGGGCAATTGCTAGGATGTGTGGAACTTCACCCCACTCCCCCAAAAACAACGTGTTGAAAATTGGTGGCTAGAATCTTTAGTTGGTGATCAGAAGTGGGATCACAGAACATTTTGAATACTCCTGTTAAGGGTCTGCTGTGTGCCAAGTATTTGAAATTACAAAGAAGAATGAGAAAAGTCCTGGCCTTAAGGACCAACAGTAGATGGTTTCTACTACTAAACAGTAGCTCTGTTTCTACTGTGGAGAAGCAGTAGATAAGAATGACTCCAGCCAGGCAGAAGGTGCACAGCACCATGAGGAAGACAAAATAAATTCCTGAGGGGAAGGAAAGGGTTATAGGCCCGCTTCCACTGAGAGGCCCTGGAGAGCTTCCGGGAGGAGGCGCTATGGGGAGGAGGCCACAAGGAAGCCACTCTAAGTGGAAAGGATTGGCATGAGAAGGGGAAACATGGGAACCTCTTTCAGCTGATTGTTGAGCTGAGGAGACAGCATAGAGCCAGATGCGAGTCTGGAATGCTGTGTGACAAGCCATGGAGAGCCATTAATAGGGAAATAATCTGAATAGAACTATGTTTGGGGGATTTAACCTGGCTGGAGAAAACGAAGAGGGAGATCTGAGAGCCTTCCCGAAAGACAGGAATGCCTTGCGATCTTCCAGCCAGAAACGGAGAATAGAAACAACTCAGGGGCAAGGGGCAGAGGGGACGATGAAGGCCAACGCTAGCCCTAAGGCACCCACCATGCCCACCAGACTCTCTGGTCCCAACAAGTAGGACCAAAAGAGCTTACTTTGCTGCACAGAAAGTCATACCTTCGTTCATCACCATGCAGTGCTTTCTTTGACAAGACGAACCAAAGTTTAAAGTTCTGGAAAGTTAAAGCAACATAAAATATAAAGAAGAATTCTGTCATTAAAAAAAGATATTTCTGCTTTAGACAGACCCAGAGTGAGCTGTACTAGACTAAGAGTTGAATGCAGGGCGTGGACATAGAGCCAGTCCCCCCAACCCCTCTCCGCTGAATGCCTGAGTGCTCTCTCTTGAGGCGTGCACACCCAGCTGGGAGGTGCCCTCGACTCTGTTCATGCATGTGTAGACTCAACTCTGACAGCTCTGAGTGTGACACAGCTCTCACACTCAGCTCTAATACCCCCCCTCAGTGGGCCATTGGTGGAAACACATCCTCTGATGGAGGGGTAGTGATAGGGACAGTGACCTGCACCACCACCTCTGAGACTAGCATCCCGCGACTGCTCCGGTGTGTGAAGCTGAGCTTTTGCAGGCATTTTTCTCTCTTTTGGCCACGTCAGGTCTTCGTTGTGGCACGTGGAATCTTGTTGCATTGTGCAAGGTCTTTTCATTTGCAGTGCACAGAATTGTGGCGTCTGGGCTTTGTTGCTCTGCAGCATGTGGGTACTTGGTTCTCAGACCAGGGATCAAACCCGCATCGCCTGCATTGCAAGATGGATTCTTACCACCAGACTACCACGGAAGTCCCCTGCAGGCATCCTTTGCTGAGCTAAGTGACCCAGGGTTACCAGAGTCCGAGCTCATACTACTAGTCACACGACAGGCCAGTGAACTGAGAGGTGGGCTAGTGGGAGAAGGAACAGCAACTTACTTGGAAAGCCAGGAAACTGAGAGGTGCTGGACTAGCAACCCAAGGAACCATCTTCCCTAGCTTAGAATTCAGGCTTCTTATATACTAAAAAGGCGTGGGGTAAGGTCCTGGTTTGGGCCAGACTCAGAGGAGATGGTTTTCGTACAACCGTTCACAGGTGGGCTTGGTCAGGATGTTTCCTGTGAGCTAAACAAAAGTATTTTAGCTTAACGCTCATTACCTGGGAGGCAGAGTTTCTAGAGATGGGCTGTTATGTATAATTTAAGCTTATATGCAACATCCCTTTAGTGATTAACCTGTAATAGAGGTCAAAAGTTCTTCCCTGTTACATTCCCACTTAAAATGGACAACTAAATGGTTTTTAGTGTATTCATAATTGGCACAACCACTACCTCAATCAACTTTAGAATCTTTTATCACCTAAACTGAAACTCTGTACCGACTCAGTTCAGGCACCCCGTCACGTCCGATTCTTTGCAACCCCATGGACTGCAGCACACCAGGCCTCCCTGTTCATCACCAACTCCTGGAATTTACTCAAACTCATGTCTACTGAGTCAGTGGTGCCATCCAACCATCTCATCCTCTGTCGTCCCCTTCTCCTCTTGCCCTCAATCTTTCCCAGCATCAGGGTCTTTTCAAATGAGTCAGTTCTTCACATCAGGTGGCCAAAGTATTGGAGTTTCAGCTTCAGCATCAGTCCTTCCAATGAATATTTAGGACTATTCTCCTTTAGGATGGACTGGTTTGGTCTGCTTACTGTCCAAGGGACTCTCAAGAATCTTCTCCAACACCACAGTTCAAAAGCATCAATTCTTCAGCGCTCAGCTTTGTTTAGGGTCCAACTCACACATCCATACATGACTACTGGAAAAATCATAACTTTTAGACAGACCTTTGTCAGCAAAGTAATGTCTCTGGTTTTTAATGTGCTGTCCAGGTTGGTCAGAGCTTTTCTTCCAAGGAGCAAGCATCTTTTAATTTCATGGCTGCAGTCATCATCTACAATGATTTTGGAGCTCCCCAAAATAAAGTCTGTCTCTGTTTCCCCATCTATTTGCTATGAAGTGATGGCAAGTCGCTTCATGTACCCTCAAGCTGGTCCCCATTTCTCCTGCACTCCAGCCCTAGGCAGCCAGTCTACTTTCTGTCCGCAGATCTGTTGATTCTTAGCACTTCATATAAATGAAACGGTGCAATCTGCAGCCTTTAGTGACTGGCTTCTTTTGGGCAACCGTGCTCTCCAGATGCGTCCACATGTTGCATGAGCTGGTAGCCTCTGCAGCCTAATGCTCTACTGGGTGAAATCAGCACATTTTTATCCACTCACCTCGTGATGAACATGGGTTGCTTCCATTTTTCGCAGTAGTGGACAGTGCTACTGTGAACATTTGTGAACATGTATTTTCAGCAATGATGTGAAGGCGACGAAGACATTAACCACATACAGCGATGTAAAGGCCCTAAGTTAGGAGCCAGCTCAGTGTGTTTGAGGAAAAGTGAGGAGGCCTCGAGGAGGCAGAGATGGAGGGAGCTGAGGCAAAGAGAAGCAGGTGGTGAGTCAAGGGAGGCGTGGGGGCTGCTGTAAGGATGTGAGTAACGTGAGGATTGCTGGGTGGCCTTGAGCAGGGAGACACATGACTTCACATCTGTCTAGTCCTCTGTGCTGTATCAGCGTGTTTTCTGAGTTCAGGGGAGGATGAGGCTGGACGAAAGAGGGGAAGAAAGTGAGGAGAGCCCCGAACATGCCAGGAAGGCCCAGGGCGCAGAGGGGAGAGGCCACAGTCCCCGACACCCAGGAGGTGAAGCCTGGGCCGCGCCCGGATGTGACCGAGGTGAGACTGGGCACCTCTGAGCTGGACAGGCTTCCCCACTGCCGTCCTCCCTGGATGAGCGCTGATGTTTCTCTGTCCAGAGCGTGCCTCTGAGAAGCACATCCTTCTGTCATCCGAGGTGGGCTGCTGCTGTCGCTCGCTCAGGAGGCCCACACCTTCTGACACCTGCCCGCCCTCCCTCTGACAACTGCCACCCCCTCCTTCCCTCACAGTAACTTGGCTTTCAGCCCAGGAACTCTTCGAAACAGTTGTTTTGAAGGCGATCTGCTAAGACGGTTTGAGAAGTCCCGTTTTCTTTGCCCATCTTGAGGGGGGACGGCTCCTTCTGCCACTTGGTCAAATTAAGAAGTGGGGCTGCTGTCCTTTGACATGACTTGCTTCCCCGCCCCCGGCCTCAGTGACTGTTGAGCGATGCATATAATTAAAGTCAAAACCCTGGATTTTCCCTCTCTGGCATCCACAGGCTGCAGAGAGTGGAGCCTGGGTCTCTCTGCGCCTAAATGATTCGGTGGAGTAAGTGTTGCTCTCCAAGCGAGAGAAAGTGAAGCCGGAGTACCAAGCATCAGTGCTGTGGCTGAATACTCAACCACACACTGAGTCGGGGCACTGTGCCTTTAAGACAGATGACCGGACATCCTGGGCGGGTGGAGCCCGGCCCAACTATCCAGGTGCTGGGAAGCTGCTGGGGCCTGCCTTTGTTGGGATCAGGTCTTGGTGGTTCTGGTTTGCAGTTCTGGCAGCACCAGCCCTGCTTCCCTCCTTCCCTGACGCCACTCCGGGCGAAGCTTTGGCAGCGGTGAGCACCCTCCCACCCACACACCCACAAGCTCTCTGTCTTTCCAAGCCCAGTGTTGACAGCTATCATTTTCAAACTCCTCTTCAGGCCTTTTTTCATCTTCAAGTTCAGGCTCTTCTGTGGTTAAAATTATCTCTTCTACATTCTCCCTTTCCTACCTGTCAGCCTGTGCTGGGGGAGCAGCCAAAAGTAAGGAAGAAGGCTGACCTTTGGGGGTGAAGGTGAGGTCACCCAGTCTGTTGGTTGAGCAAGTGTTTTGAATCCTGTGTATGTGTGTGTGTGTCTGTCTGTCCTGAGCTAGAATTGGCGACTCTCTGAAAAGAGGGTCCAGGCTTCCCATGCCCCCAGCCCCCGCCTGGTATTCCAGCTGCACACAGTAGGTCGTTGATAATAATGGGCAAAGATTAAGAAAGGCAGAGTGTTAGCAGCAGCACTGGCCAGGGAAGTTGAGACACTTGGGTTCTAGCTCCGACTTCACCTGAAGCTTTTTCAAAGCTCCTTAACTTCCCCAGCTTATCCACTTTCTATAAAAGAAGTCAATAATTCCACCCTCACCTCCTCTGGCTACTGTGAGACCAATGAGATAATTGAGCAGACATTTTCTTCCAAGGACCAAAGAATAGAACCAGCTGGGCAGAAGTCATAAGGGGGCAGATTTTAGGTCAAAATCACGGAAGACGTTTCTATTAACCAAAGTGCCCTCTAGAGGTCCCCTAATTGAACAAAGAACCTTCTGTTCTGGGAACTGCTCAAGCCAGATAGATGGATTCGCTGAGGACGTCCTGCAAGAGGAGGGCTGACCCCTGGGCTGTAAGGTCCCTTTGAAGTGTGAGTGGCTCCATTTTGGTGGATGTAGAAGGGCTTCAGAAAGAATCTGCATGAGGCTGGAAGTCTGTTGGCTTTTCTGCACATTTCCCAGGAGCCTGGCCCAGTTCAGGTATGGAGGGTGGCCACCAAAAGCCAGGGGAGAAGAAACTGCCAGCCTGGGCTCTGGTGTCACAGAACGGCCTTGCCATTCCAGCAGGCATCCGGAGTCCAGAGCTTCTGCGTCTGCCAAGTGCCCTGAGCAGACGCAGGCCCTTTCTGCTGGGGTCCTGGCCATGGGCCCACTTCAGTGGGAACTGCCTCTCTGGACCCTCAGAGCCCAGGCTCCTCTGACTGGGCGACATGCTCCCAAAGGAGGTGGCCGACGATAGGACTGGCCCCTCAGGACGTGCCAGTGTCCAGAAAGGGAGGCCTGATACCCTCCACTGTGAAATCAGACCCTGTAAAGCTGGTACAGGAGGGGCCTCTCCAGGAGACAAACCCGCTGTTCCTTCCTGGTGGTTCTTGGCTATAAACATGGATCAAAAGAAACACTATCTTTCACATCTTTCCAAGACTACCCTCCAGCTCCAAGACTAAGAATTAGACCCTCTTCTTTTACCTCCTAAGGGTCCTGCGGGGAGGATTCTCTTCTATTCCACAAGAATTGACTCAGTGTGACTGGGTGGACAGCTCCTGCCGTCAGCGCCCCTGAAGGAGCCTGGTCATCTTTTCCCTACCATACACACCCTCTGGTCTCTGCTCGCCCACCCACCACGCAGTGGAAATTTTCTTCTGTAACTTGGGGAGAATAAAATATTTTTGGCAGGGAAAGATTCAGAGAAGATGAAGGGTATCCGACATCCCTTCTCTTGATTGGTCCTGTGGGCTGGCATAACAGCCCAATTTGAGAGTTGGGGGTGGGTAGGAATGTTACGTGGAGAAGGCAATGGCACCCCACTCCAGTACTCTTGCCTGGAAAATCCCATGGATGGAGGCGCCTGGTAGGCTGCAGTCCATGGGGTCGCTAAGAGTCGGACATGACTGAGCAACTTTCACTTTTCACTTTCATGGATTGGAGAAGGAAATGGCAACCCACTCCAGTGTTCTTGCCTGGAGAATCCCAGGGACGGGGGAGCCTGGTGGGCTGCCGTCTATGGGGTCACACAGAGTTGGACACGACTGAAGCGACTTAGCAGCAGCAACTGAGCAACTTTCACTTTTCACTTTCATGGATTGGAGAAGGAAATGGCAACCCACTCCAGTGTTCTTGCCTGGAGAATCCCAGGGACAGGGGAGCCTGGTGGGCTGCCGTCTATGGGGTCACACAGAGTCGGACACGACTGAAGCGACTTAGCAGCAGCTGCAGCAGCAGGGATATTATGAATCAGGGCTCTTGGCCTTTCCCAGTCAATAGAAATTGACGAGAGGCCAGACCAGAAATTCAAGCAAGGCTCTACTGGGGCCCCTGCTGCAGCAGGAGGGAGAGCACGAACAACAGATTCCCTTGCTTGCTCACTGCAAGAGGGGAAGGCGAACTTGCTCCTTATATGGGGTGAGGGTAGAGATGTGTCCAGGGGTCGGGCAGAGGCTTTTGTCCACCTTTAGGTGTTGGTGTGTGCAAGGGGTATGCTTAGTACCCTGCTTTTGCTCCAGACTCCCCACAATTAGCAGCTGAGTTGTTGGATCTTTCTCTGTCTTTGGGGGCCATAATTTGCCCTGACTGTGCACGCACACAGTCATTTTTAGTCCCATACAATTTCTTTGTATTTTGTTGCTTGAAGAGGGGTGTTTCAGGTGCAAGTGCTGCAGCAAAGGGTCCTGGGACTCAGCTTGTCTCGTGGAGGGCAAAGGTTGAAGTTGAGGAAACCTTGAACACAAGTACAATGGCTCTGGGGCTCAAGAGATGTGCAGCTGGAACTCCCCTACTTGAAGCCCAGCTCCCTCTGGTGCCCCGAGGACTAGACATGTTAGAGCATCTGAGATAGTCACAGGTGTCGATGTGCTTACGGTGGACACCAGCAAGGGGGAACGGAGTGGAGGTAGAGATGGAAGAGGAGAGGAGTAGAGATGCTGGGCAGCATAGGGAGGGATCTGGACCCCTTGGGAAGTAAGAAAGGAGAGAGAAAAAGTGCAAGCTGCTCTGGGAAGAAGCTTTGCCGTGAGGGAAGAGTAACTAGAGTGGAACACATGTTTGGTTTAGTTGTTTGTTTGTTTGTTTTAATGGGAGAGACAGAAACATGGTTATAGTCTGAGGAGGAGAAGCTCACAGAAAAGCAGATGATGAACCATTAGGAGAAGGGAGATAATTAGTGGATCAAAGAGAGGTGAGGGGAGGGAAGGGATCTTGAAGGCAGAAGGGATTTTCCTGAAACAGGACAAGGGAGGAGGAAGACAGGAAGGAGGTAGAGACCCACCCAGGAGCCTTCATCTCATGCATGAAATGGGAAAATCCCTCACTGTGCCCTCTGCAGGCAAGGGGCGTGAGGAAGGGCCAGGTCTGAAGTGGCCGCAGTGGGACTTGAGGATGTGCCAAAGCCACCACAGCCAGGTGAGCCTCAGCTGGACTCCATAGACGGGACAATGGGAACGGGCCCGAGAATCACCAGGTGGCACCAGTGAGTGCAGGCATCCCCACCCCAGGGAGGGCTGGCCTAAAGACTCCAGAGGCCCACTTCTAGCTCTGTTCCCAGGACGCCATAACAGATGGATGTTGGGGAAACTGGAAACTCTTGGGGTTTCCGCTGTCTGATTGGTGGATCACCTGGCTTAGGAGTTGATGAAGGTGGGGAAAGCTGGCTAAGGACTCACTGTGGCTTGGGAAGAGCAGAGTATGTCTTACTGTTGTATTTGCTTTTGGCTGCCCTGGTCTTCATTGCTGCTTGCAGGCTTTCCTGAGTTGTGAGCAAGGGCTGTACTCTAATTGAGGTGCTTGGGCTTCTCATTGATGTGGCTTCTCTCGTTGCAGAACGTCGGCTCTAGGGTGCCGGCTTCAGTAGCTGTGGCCCACAGGCTTAACTGCCCTGTGGCATGTGGGATGTTCCCAGGCCAGGGATCAAACCCATGCCCCCTGCATTGGCAAGTGGATTCTTAACCACTGGACCACCAGGGAAGCCCCAGAGTATGTCATTAATTGCACCACCCACTGCCCCAGAGAGCAGATATTGAAGGCAAAGCCAATTGCTCAAGACTCATCAAACTGTTTCCTTGAGATGCAGCAGCTGCTGCTAAGTCGCAGAATCTAGTAGGAAAACGATGAGGGATTAGTGCTCAGGATATTAGGAGGCCAGCCTGACTCTTGCCTCTGAAAACTGTAGGACTTTGCTTAGGTCATTGGCCTCAGTTTCCTCTTCTTCTTGGGGTGTATTTGTGGTCATGCCGTGTGGTGAGGGAGCAGCTTCATAGAGTTAGAGCAAGAAGAGTGAAGAGTCAGGTTCTCGTCTCTTCTCTCCACCCCACCAGTAAGCACAGATTTCCCTCCTCCCAGATTTAGGAGGAGGACCTGCATGGACTGGTCCACCTAGAGCCCGAGGGCCCTTGTGCCCCCCGACAACCCCCCAACCCTGCTGCTGCCATCAGACACAGGCAGCAGGGGTGGGGAGTCTGTCACCCCTGCCGCCTGCTCAGGTGGCTGCACCCGCTTCTTTGCTGCTGGTCTCCAGCCAGCTCCGTGACCAGCAGCTCAGGCTGTGCTCATCGACTGGGTGTCTGACCCCAGAAGCATTCCCAGCTCCCTGGTGGCGGGCAGCTTGTTCTCTGCCCCTCCAGGGATCTGGGATCGATTTAGCCTGTTTCCGTGGCAGCGTGGGTTGCAGTGGCAGCCTCTGCCTCCCCGCGAGGCTGGTTGAGTCACGGCTGCCCACGCTCACCTTCCGCAAGCCTGCTGGGAGCCTGGAGAAATCGGCAGGGGGTTGCCAGAGCGCTCTGCAGGGCTGGTGGCTTCCTGCCCTGGGTCTCAGGCCCAGTACAAATAGAGCGCTGGGCACAGGGCCCTGGACCGGGCTCACCCACCCAGAAACCTGGCGGGTCTGCTCTGACTGACTTCAGAATGGATATTTTCTTGGCTGCTGCCAGCAGCTACAAGGCCTCATGGGAGAGACCTGCAGGTGTTTGGACTTTAAGTCCAGTGTTCTTTTCGCTGCCCAACGATCGGCTCTCTAACTTGTCTTCCTCTGCCCACCTCAGCACCCAGGTTCCTTCCGGCTCTCCTCCCACGACCTCCCTTTGTGACACCCCTCAGCCTTCTCCTCTGAACAACAGGCCTCATATTGCATTCGTTCCCAGGTCTTCTCCTCCCTGAAACTTACCTTTTCTTCCTTCTTTCCCCTTTTCTGATCTGGGTAAGCTAAAAAAACAAAACACAAAAAACAAACCCGAGATCATTTTGTATCATTAAGGCTCATAGCAGTTACAGGGCTCATCTCAAAGGTATTGCTTTTTATCCTTGGCTTTGAGAAGCCAAACATCTGTCTAAGGCAATAATTTCTCAGAATATAATCCTTGGACCAGCAGCATCACTGGGGAGCTTGTTAGAAAGGCAGAGACCCCACCCCAGTGCCCTGCGCCACAAACTCTAGGAATGAGGGCTGACAGTCTGTCTTTACACAAGCCCTCTAGCTGACTCAGATATCTGCTGGAATTTGAAAACCCTGGTGTAAGGAAGTGGATCTGTCGCAATGGGGTTGGAGTGTTCTGGTCCACACCTCTGTCTGTGGTCACAGCACAGCTGCCAGTGTCTCTGTTTTGTTTTAAATTTATTTTATTATAGCTTTTTGGCTGCATTCTGGGGCTTCACTGCTGCATACTGGGTTTTCTCTAGTTTTGATGAGTTGGGGCTTCTCCCTAATTGTGGGGTGCAGGCTTCTCGTTGTGGTGGCTTCTCTGATTGTGCAGCACAGGCTCAATAGCTGTGGCACATGGGCTTAGTTGCTTTGCGGCATGTGGGATCTTCCCGGACCAGGGATTGAACCTGTGTCCCCTGCACTGGCGGGCGGATTCTTAACCTCCAGACCACCAGGGAAGTCCAAGTGTCTCTGTTTTATGTGAGCCTTACTGAGGGGATTGGGTTAGGCAAAGACCCCAGCTGCCCCAACTCTGGGGGCCCAGAGTTTTCCTTAATGATGTCCTTCCTCCAGACTGTTTGCATCAATGGAGAGAAGCTGGCGTGTCTTTTCCTGTGTGGAAAGGGCACCGTTACCCTACCTACCACAGAGAGGGCGTTGAGGGGATGAATAGAAACCCACTCATTGGAAATGAACAATCCAGCCATTGTGGCCAGGGACGAGAGGCCCCTAAGCACATTTCTTCAGACCTAAAGAATTCCAGCAGAGGAAAAAGGCACTGGTGATACTTGTTCATCAATGCACATTCCTCTTCCGTCTCTCAGTTCTTGGCTACTTCGGGTCTTAGCTGCGTTATATGGAATCTTTCGATGTGGTGCATGGACCTTCCACTTTGGTGCAGGGGCTCTGGAGTGTGCGGGCTCAGTGGTTGTGGCACTCGGGCTTAGTTGTTCCACAGCATTGGGATCCTAGTTCCCCAACCAGGGATCAGACCCAAGTCCCCTGCATTACAAGGCAGATTCTTATGCACTGGACCACCAGTGAAGTCCCAAGCATGAGGTCACTTTGATCCAAGTTGGGTCAGGGAAGATATCCTGGTTATTCCCCGGGGAAATACTCAGATCCAAAGTTGATGGACCTCTCTGAAACACGGGGTGATACGCAAAACAGCTGAAGGACCTTGTTAAAGTTCCTGGTCTGGTGTGTTTTTCTTCTCCCCACATTGCTGCTGCTGCTAAGTTGCTTCAGTTGTGTCCGACTCTGTGTGACCCCATATTTGGCAGCCCACCAGGCTCCGCTGTCCCTGGGATTCTCCAGGCAAGAACACTCGAGTGGATTGCCATTTCCTTTTCCAGTGCATGCATGCATACTAAGTCACTTCAGTTGTGTCCAATTCTGTGCAACCCCATGGACAGCAGCCCACCAGGCTCCTCTGTCCACAGGATCCTCCAGGCAAGAATACTGGAGTGGGTTTCCATTTCCTTCTCCACTTCCCACACTATTAACTAACAGATCTTTGTGCAGCAGTGCAGTTTTCCAGTAGCTTTCCTGTGAGGCTAAGACCTAAAAGCCCCCCAGGCACCCAGCCTGAGGACTTGGTTAGCTTCTGGTGCTGCGTTCACTTCCAATGGGGGGTGTGGGATGAATCTTTTGTGTTAAGGCTGGAACGTCTAGTTCTCCCTGCCTGCTCTACCTGGCAGCACATTCCGCCACCCAGCTGCCCCAGGACTGCCTTGCAGGGCAGGTAGCGCTTCCAAAAGGCATCTGCAGAGAGGAAGGGAAGGCTCTGTCTGCTACAGCAATGATGGGCACAGAGCGGTGGAGGATGCCTACCTTCCCCCGCAGGCAGGAACGGGACCCATTATTTTGAGCTTGCAAGGGAACACAATGACATAAGCTTCCCATCTGGCTCCCCAAACACTTTGGAAACAATTCCATCACAAGTCCGTTAGTTTTGTGGGGACTCTAGAGACAGGCCGGAGAAGGCAATGGCATCCCACTCCAGTACTCTTGCCTGGAGAATCCCAGGGACGGGGGAGCCTGGTGGGCTTGGGTCTATGGGGTCGCACAGAGTCGGACACGACTGAAGTGGCTTAGCAGCAGCAGCAGCAGCAGAGACAGGCCAAAGTCACCGTTTATCCTCTGGAATCTCCATCTCTCTCACTCAGGCTTTGTCACTCTGTGTGCCCTTCATCCCTGCCAGCTGCCTAACTCCTGACTTTCTGCTCGTTTCTCTCTCACCTGCCTCCCTTCCCCTTTTGCAAACCTCTCCCTAACGCAGGTCCAGCTAGGGCACCATTCAGTCTAACCAACATTTTCAGAGTGTCCGCTCTGTGTAAGATCCACACCGGGGGCTGGAGATTTAAGGACAAGCAGGAAAAAAGCCAGAACTTAAGGAGCTTGCTCTCGGTGGTTTTAGGCCAGTGGTGACACCTTCCTCAGATGCCTGCTTTCATCCTGTTCCACCTTGCACCCTCTTCCTTTCACAGAACACTTGTCCTCAGATTCTCCTGTGTGCCAAGAAGGCAAGAATTTCCATGCATTCTTTCACTTACACTTTCACATCAGGCAGATTCTAGTATGTCTATTTTCCAGATAAGGACATGAAAGCTTAAGAGGTTATATGAATTGTCCAAGCTCACACAAGAAAGGGCCAGCTGGGATCCCTCCAAGATGGACTGCCTTTAAGACCCAGCTTCCTCCTACGCTGCCGTGTTGTAGCCACCAAAACTACGCAGTTGGTTATCCACAATCAAAACAAAAGGAACAAAGAAATGTCCAGGGCTGTAGCTCTCTACCTCTCTTCCTTTTGACAGTTGTTGGGGAGGGTTTGTTGTTTTAAGTCTAGGGATTTGGAGATCATTGTCTCATATTCTTAGAGTTTTAAAAGCTGGATGTTTTGATCATTTCTTCACTCTCTAGGGGGCTTCCCTGATAGCTCAGTTGGTAAAGAATCCACCTGCAATGCAGGATATCCTGGTTCAATTCCTGGGTCGAGAAGATCCACTGGAGAAGGGATAGGCTACTCATTCCAGTATTCTTGAGCTTCCCTTGTGGCTCAGCTGGTGAAGAATCTTCCCACAATGCGGGAGACCTGGGTTCAATCCCAGGGTTGGGAAGAGTCCCTGGAGAAGGGAAAAGCTACCCAACCCAGTATTCTGGCCTGGAGAATTCCATGGGCCGTATATAGTCCATGGGGTTTCAAAGAGTAGGACATGACTGAGCAACTTTGACTCTGCAGAGGGTAGGAGAAACCTCTTCTGACACACCACTTGAGCACCGTGGTCTGGCCTCTGTCTCCAAAGTCATCTCTGCGGCTGCTGCTAAATCGCTTCAGTTGTGTCCAACTCTGTGCGACCCCATAGATGGCAGTCCACCAGGCTCCCCGCCCCTGGGATTCTCCAGGCAAGAACACTGGAGTGAGTTGCCATTTCCTTCTCCAAAAGTCATCTCTAGGAGTCCTGGTAACAGCACGGATGCTGAGCTGTCTTTTCACATCATTGGAAAGGGGTGTGCAGGGGTCGAAGAAATGGTTCACGCTGTCAGGCTGCTTTCAGACTCACAGCTCTCTCTCAGTCTGACCCCCTTGGAAGGGCAGGAGACATCGCAGACCCCCATGGAGATTTCTGAAGGGTCCCAGCCCTCCAGGGCTGTCCATTGGGTGCTGTGTGATTTGCATGTTGTGTGTGGTTTTCAAGCATTCCCATAAACTGGCCAAATATCTACGGCAGGATCCACAGTAAGATTTTCTTATCCTGGTGTTTGAAGCTGTCAAGTCTTAACTACTTTTGTAGCTTCATGTTGTGTTAGTCGCTCAGCTGTGTCTACTCTTTGCGACCCCATGGACTGTAGTCTGCCAGGCTCCTCTGTCTATGGGATTCTCCAGGCAAGAAGACTAGGGTGGGTTGCCATTCTCTTCTCTAGAGGATCTTCCCTACGCAGGGATCAAACCCAGGTTTCCTGCATTGCAGGCAGATACTGTCTGAGCCGCCAGGGAAGGCACCATGGGAGCCACTCGCCTCCCCACTCAAATCCCCTGTGCCTCTGTATGGGCAGACCAGGAAGTCAGGAAAAATGTAAGCACTCCCTAAATAATCATCTGGGGTCACTCTGCTTTCCCAGGCAGTTTTGGTGCCAACTGTCTCCAGGAACAGTGACTCAGACTCTTGTCACATCACTCCTCACCTGCTGCTGCTACTGCTGCTAAGTCGCTTCAGTCGTGTCCGACCCTGTGCGACCCCAGAGACAGCAGCCCACCAGGCTCCCCTGTCCCTGGGATTCTCCAGGCAAGAACACTGGAGTGGGTTGCCATTTCCTTCTCCAGTGCAATGGCACCCCACCCCAGTACTCTTGCCTGGAAAATCCCATGGATGGAGGAGCCTGGTGGGCTGCAGTTCATGGGGTCACTAGGAGTCGGACACGACTGAGCGACTTCACTTTCACTTTCCACTCCTCACCAAGGCTCTGCAAAGCCCTCACACTGAACTTGGTTTCAAAGGCAGCCTTGATGAGGTAGTGGTCGTCATTCTGTTAACCACAGCAGGAAGAGGGCAGATGCAGAGCTTAAGGTGTGGCAGCTGGGGATCCAGAGAAAGGCTGGAAGTCACATGTTGACATCAGGAAAGTCTCCCAGATGATAGTGAAGTTTAGGACATAAGCCCAGGTTCAGAATAAGGACCTCTGCCCCAAGAAGTCCAGTTCTGGAAAGACTGGGTTACTGGGGAGGTTACAAGAGTGGGAACTCATAAAGTGCAGCGTGAAGAACTATGCTCGATATCAACAATCCAGGTGGAGATTTGTTTTCTCATCCATAGCTTACTTTTTAGAACTGGGGCTTAATACCCAAGTCATAGGAACTGCAAGAGTAGCTCAATGCTGAATGTCAGGACCTGAAGTTGTGCTACTGAAATCTCTCCAGCTAAAGGCAGAAATAGTGAACACACGTTTTTGTCTGTCCTGTTCTTCCCCACCCCGACCCACCCCCTGAGAGTACATAATCCACACAATTACGTTCCCCACACAGCTACTACAAAATCAGCACTATTCTATGTGACTTAACTCACCCCTCTTGGCCCTGACTGGCCCAAGAGTGACCTCTGACCAAAGCCCTTTCCAGGGATGTGTAAACTCGGGACCCAGCTCCTTGAGACACCTTCTTGCTGGTGACTCTCGCAGACCCTATCAGTGCCCAGCACATGTCCCCTCACCCGCCTCTCTGTTCAGACTTCACATGACTCATCTCCTATAAGGATTCTCTACTGACCAGCGCGTTCTCCGAATGGCTAATGTCCCTTTGAAAATCTGACATTCCTGCTTTTTTTCCGCATATGCCTTGCTCTAAAGCCAAAAGATCGAGAACTGACTTAGTAATTTTCTTCACTGGGTTTCACATAGCTTCTTTCATAGCAGTCAAAGATTCTGATTTCATTCTGAAGCTAAAGGATTCCTTTCAACACCACGGCTCTCTTGCCAACCTCTGGAATCTTTCCTGGTACTCAGAGATTCGGAGTGGCCCTTTTTATACCAGATCCCTGAGCCAAACCTTAGCTAGTTTCAGTTAAACTCTTCAAGTTGGGGGCTAGGTGAACTTAAACTGTCTTTTTAAAGAAACAGACTGATCCTGTAATAGAATCATATTCAGTTGTTTTTGTACTATGCACTTATTTCATCTAGTAGATTATAAACATTTGGAGGAGACGTAAGTATTAAACATCTTTGCATCCCTCGGCTCATAACCAAGCACTTATTATATATTCAGTAAATACAAGTTTAATACATAAGTGAATCATTCAATTTGATTTCTTGTGTTAAATATAAAATTAGTGATTTGAATATCATTAATCACATAGATAATCCCACTAGCATACATTTTAAGGTGTACTGTTATATATTAGAACGGCTTTATTTATTTTTATTTTTTATTGAAGAATAGCTGATTTGTCATGTTATTAGTTTCTGATGTATAGCAAAGCCATTCAGTTATATACACATATATACATATTATTTTTCATATTCTTTTCTGTTATGGTTTATTACAGGATATTGAATGTAGTTCCCTGTGCGTATAACAGTCCCTTGTGGACGGTAGCCTGCCATGTATCCCTTACGTCTCCCACACTGGCAGGAAGGTTCTTTACCGCAAGCACCACCTGGGAAGCCCCATTTGTGCCATATTTTAGAATCAGCATGTAAGATGTCATATGGAATTTTTCTTTCTGACTTACTTCACTTAGTATGATCATCTCTAGGTCTATCCATGATGCTGAAAATGGCATTATTTCATTCTTTTTTATGACTAAGTAATACTCTTTCATATATATTTACCACATTTTTTAATCCATTTGTCGGTAGATGGACATTTCGGTTTTTTCCCATGTCTCGGCTATTGTAAACAGTGCTGCTATGAACATTGGGCTGCATATATCTTTTTGAAATATAGTTTTGGCTGGATATATGCCGAGGAGTGGGATTGCTGGATCATATGGTGACTCTATGTTTAGTTTTTTGAGGAAACTCCTTACTGTTTTCCATAGTAGCTGTACCAATTTACATTCCCACCGATGGTGTAAGAGTGTTCCCTTTTCTCCACACCCTTTCCAGCGCTTGTTATTTGTAAACTTTTCAGTGATGGGTGTTCTGACTGGTGTGAGATAGTACCTCATTATAATATTAATGTGCATTTTAGAGTGATTTTATAATAGACCCAATATTAATAAAATTGGGTAAAACTAACTGGCACTTTCCTTTTACCTATAGCATACCCCTCTGCTAAGAGACCAGTTTCCAACATGTGTCCTCTATCAGGAAGATCTATCTTTCCAGTCAAAAGTTGTTTAACCCTTTGATGGAACAGGGAAATCTCACTGGCAAAGCAGAAATGGACGTTGTTGAAGGGAGTGGGACTGAGGTGTGGGGCATACCTTGAACTGTCATGGAGTATTTGCTCTGTCTGCCGTGGACTGGGGCTCAGTTAGAAGCAACTTATGAGTGCTGTCCCCCTGCCCCAGTCCAGAAAGCAGGAGGAACAGCACCCCGCGACAGATGCCCAAGGAAGATCCCACTGGAAGTGGGCACAGAAAGGTCCCAGAAAGGTGGTGGGTCTGGTAGGTCATGAGTGGGGACAGAGCAACCCCGTGGAGAGATGTCATAGCCCCAGTGTCAGTGTGAGCCCCAAAGCCTGGGACACACGGTTCCCCCAGCCTCCGCTTTGCTGCACCCAGACTCCTGCACATGGCAGGACGGCTCTCCAGTGTGAAGTCTTCGTGTGGTCCCCAGATCTTCTGTGTATCGGGAAGGGAAGGCAGTCTACTCTCAGAGGAACAGAGGTATAAGGGCATAGAAATTTCCACTGTCTTATAGCCACGAGAGGAAATTAGAAGGCCCAGGGTGAAGCAGAACGTGTTATAAGTTTACGCCTTGACTCTGCTGCTTGCTGGTGACCTGACCTGGGTGAAAGGCACACACACACAAAGATGACTCTATAGGATTGCAGGTGGCTCCGGGGAAGCATAGAGGCACAGAGAGACACCGCGCTTCCGATTGCCTCTCCAGGTCCCAAATACCCCGCGTTAGAGTAGATCAGATGGCAAGGTGGTGAGGTCATTGGTTGTCCTGGCCTGGCCACTATCCATTCCACCGTCTTCTGGTGACATTTGATTTTCATCTGGGAACCCTTTCTTCGCCCCACCCCTTCAAGTCCTTGTGGCCTCATACTCCTGTTCTGGAAGTGGATACCTGCCCTTCCTAGCCAAACAATGGGTTTTATCTCCTGGCCATGGTAATGATTTAGGAGAGTAGTGTGTGATCCAGCCCCAACCAGTCAGCCCAGGGTAGACGGCTGAAGTGGGAGAAAGAGGCACCCTTTTCCCATGAGGGCAAGCACAGAGATTTGAGGGTGAGTGGAGAAGAGACTGGTGCTGTGTGGGGAGCTGGTGCCCAAGAATAGAACCAACATGGCAAGGATGGGGGTCAAATGAGCAGCCAACCCTCATTCAACAGATTTCCAAGCCAAGAAATTCCCTGTTTTTAAACCCCTGGAGAAGGTAACAGCTACCCACTCCAATATTCTGGCCTGGAGAATTCCATGGACTGTATAGCCCATGGGGTTGCAAAGAGTTGGACATGACTGAGCAACTTTCAATTTCCAAGCCAGATAGAGTCGGCTCTTGATTCGGTCAAGAATCCCCTCAGTGACTACAACAGCCAGCGGCCCATCAACCAGGAAAGGAAACACAGGAGAGACCATTACTGAGGTGCCAGCCTATAAGGGGTTCACTTCCAGGCCTTTCCCATTTTCTCCCCTGAGATCGGTTCACACAAGGCAATTCTCCTTGAGAGGTGCCTGCAAATCCCCCAAACCAGAGGGCCCTCGGTTCTTTCCCTACCTCCTACCCACTGCGTCCTTGTTGAGGGAAGCCCACCCCCCCCACACACACACAGCATCACAGGAGATGGGTGGGTTTCCATGTGTGCCCTTCACCTGCAGAGCCATTTTTAGACCTTGTTTTCTATCGACCAGAAAACTGCTGAAATTAGAAGACATTTAAAGTGGCTGTTCATCAAGCCCCGAGATTTCTGCAGTTGCTATATTTGAAAGCCCGGCAGCAGGTTGTTTGGGCTTACGTCCTGCTGTTATGTAATAAACATAATGTTAAGCTTTAGGAGCCTGGAACACGGGTTGGGAGGGAGGAGACCAGTAGCCTCACAATGATGTGTGCCCTGCAGATGCTTTGTAGAGGCTGAGGAGAAGATAATATAGTTTCTGCGTTAAATGGTGTTAAAATAACAATGTGTGCACAGCAGACTTGAATTACTATGTAAATTCCCAAAGGAAACATTAGGGGGGAAAAGACAGAAGAAAGAAAAGAGGTTGTGTATTAATATATGGGAAAATGTAATCAACAGCCAAATAGAAGCTGTTTTTAGTAAGATAAAGAGACTCAGAGATGTGGGCTGATCAGCAGAAAGGAGATGGTATTGGTTTTCCAGGTCTTATGACAGATTACCGTACAGGTAGTGGGTGAAAACACTATGAATTTATTATCACAGCGTTCTAAATCAGAAGTCTGATCATGGTATGGCTGGGTTCTCTGATTAGGGTCTCACGAGGTGAAATCCAAGTGTCCTCCAGGTTGGGACCTCACTTGAAGTGTGAAGTCCTCTTCCAAGCTCACATAGCTTTAGGCAGAACTTAGTTACTTTTTGGTGTAGGGTTAAGGGTCCCTTCCCTTTTCAGCTGTTGCTAGGAGCTGTTCCTAGCTCTTAGAAGCCTCCTACATTTCCTCACCATGTGATCCCTTCCGTGAAAGTTGCTCAGTCATGTCTGACTCTTTGCGACCCCATGGACTGTACAGTCCATGGAATTCTCCGGGCCAGAATACTGGAGTGGGTAGCCTTTCCCTCCTCCAGGGGATCTTCCCAACCTAGGGATCAAACCCAGGTCTCCCACATTGCAGGTGGATTCTGAACCACAAGGGAAGCCCCTCCATAGGCCTTCTTGAAACATAGCTGTTAGCTCCGGCAAGGCCCCAGAAAAATCTCTCTCGCATTTCCAATCTCTCTGCTTCCATCTGTGGCTGCTAGACCTTCTTTAAAGGCTCACCTGATTAGGTCAGGCCCACTCACCTCAAGGAAGGGGTTTACACAGAGTATGCACACTAAGGGGTGAGAATCTTGGGAACCATCTGAGAATTCTGTCTATGTTAGTGATCAAATTTCTGTACAGAAGCAGAGACCCCCAAACATATAATCTTTTTTTTACATTTATTATCTATTTGGCTGGGTTGGGTCTTAGTTGTGGCAAGCGCCATCTTCATTGCACCTGAGAGGGTCTTTCCTGGCAGTGTGGGGACTCTGATTAGGCACATGGGCTCAGGAGTTGCGGCACGCTCTGAGCGGGTGGGCTTGGTGATTGTGGCACGCTCTAAGCGGGTGGGCTTGGTGATTGTGGCACGCTCTGAGCGGGTGGGCTTGGTAGTTGCAGCACGTGGCCTCAGTTGCTCCACAGCATGTGGATCTTAGTTCCCCAACCAGGAATTGAAACCATGTCCCCTGGATTGTCTAAACCACTGGACCACCAGGCAAGTCCCTAAAACATGTAATCTTAATACACTACTGACGTGGACTAAATGTTTACATCTCACCAGAATTCATATGTTGAAGGCTTAACTCCCCAATATGATGATGTTCAGAGGGGAAGCCTTTGGGAGGTGATTAGGATTATTTGAGGCCACAAAGTTAAAGCCCTCCATAATGGGATTGGTGTCCTTGTAAGAAGAGGATAGACCAGAGCGTGCTCTCTCTGCCATGTGAGGATATAGTAAGAAGGCAGACATCTATAGGCCAGGAAGAGGCCCTCTCCAGCACCTGAACTTGCTGGCACCTCAATCCTGAATGTCCAGCCTCCAGGACTGTGAGAAACGGATGTCCGTCTGTAATATTTTGTTATAGCACTCTGAGCTGACGAGGATGACCGCAGCACTAAAGGTTGCACTCATTTACCTCCACGTGAGCCTTCTGGAAAACAAAGTATTGACAGGCTGTGAAAACGTTCAGGATCTAGAGCCTTCCCAGGACACTCCTTCTCCTACACCTCGTCTGTTGTGCCTTGATTCATTCAGTGACTGAGGGCCTCCTCTCCCCCTTGGCACTGTGCTTGATCCCAGGGCTGTGTCTAGGGTGAGACCAGTGAAGCACCTGAGGACAAGATGCAAGGGGGTGCCCGTTTGCACAACCCTGAGGGTAACTGCCCCCTGAGATTCTGCAGACTAGCTTCACAAGGACACAAGATTTCCCCTAAAGAACACAGTTAAGTGCAACTGGAAAATTGACCCCTTCTGCCCTTTAATGAGTCCATAAAGCTGCAGAGTCATTTCTAACACTATCAAGATAAAATCTGACACTAGGGTAAATTCAGTGCTCCATTTCACTGAATCATAACTCTGATGAAAAACCACCACCACCTGATGGTCCATCAAAATGTCTGTGCAGTTTTCTCACATCCTGGGGAGAAGACATCGGTCCTGGGAGCACCCTTGTATCTTTTTCATCTCTTGTTCAAGTTTTCTTTCTCATATTTGCTGTTTTAGCACCAGCTGGGGTGCCTGTTGGAAGACTTGCATGAACCTCTATTTTTCCCCTTACTTCCGTCCACAATGGCTCATCTGCTGAGCCAGTCATTAGATTCTGACTTGCCGTCCTGTAGGTTGTCCAGACGGAGAAGGCCATGGCACCCCACTCCAGTACTCTTGCCTGGAGAAGCCCATGGACAGAGGGGCCTGGTGGGCTGCAGTCCATGGGGCGCTAAGAGTCGGCCACGACCGAGCGATTTCACTTTCACTTTCATGCATTGGAGAAGGAAATGGCAACCCACTCCAGTGTTCTTGCCTAGAGAATCCCAGGGACGGGGGAGCCTCATGGGCTGCCGTCTATGGGGTCACACAGAGTTGGACACGACTGAAGCGACTTAGCAGCAGCAGCAGGTTGTCCAGAATTTCATCTGACTGAGAAGCCCCTGGCTCTGTTCTGAGTGCCCTGGGAGCCTGGCCAGGCTATGACACAAAGGCCAGCTGAACCCCATGACCTCAGCCCTGAAGCAGAGCACAGGAAAGGAGAACACCTCCAAAGCATCTTGCTTAGGACCTTTCAGACTCTCTGGTGAACCATCCCCTACTCACTATTCTCTGCTCCCCAGCTGGGTGGAAAAACAAGCCACCTGATTATAATCTTGGGCCTGGGAGTCCTGCATGTCCTTGTTTAGATAAACTCCCTTAAAGAGCCAAGAACAGCCCTGAGTTTAATTTCCTAGGGTGTTTCTCTGTGCTGAGTGCTTAACTAGAGAGAAGGTTAAATAGGGTACTGAGCTGATGGCAAATATGCATGACTGATTCCCCAACCTCAGCCATGGAAGGGGTTTGAGGGGCTGGATCTTGGGGCCCCATGTGCTGCCACAGCCCAGATCTACGTCTTCTAGGATTCCTTGCACAACAGCAGACCTATTGTGAGGACTTCCTTTCCTCCTACCCTCATGCCCCAAGCAAGGCAGATGTTTACTTCCAGCACTAAAAGAAGGAGGGTGTGTGGGCAGACATGGGAGGAAAGCTAACCAGAGCTAACCTAAGTCAGATCAGCAGACTGGCCACTAGCCAGCCTTGCCTTGCCCTCTGGGGACAAGCTGGGTCTCTGTGCCCTGGTCTGTAGGTTAAGGTTCTGACTCAAGGCTCAGTCACTTCCCCTCTGATGCTTTTAATATTATTAATCATCCTTTTGCCGAGAAGGTAACTCATACAACAGAAGAAACTTGAGACGGACCCTTACCTAGAGGCTGCCAGAACCGAAGGAGTTTTATGCATTTCTCTTCACCTCAGTTTCTTCATTTAAAAAAGGAGGGGTAATTGTATTTGGTTTGCAGGATTTTGTTTTTAATTAAAAGTAATGTATACTGGGCACAGTGCTTGGAAACTACTACTCCCTATAAAAGGGTTGCTACTGCTATTACCGTTATCCCCACCTCACAGTATGTGTTGTTGATCTGGGCTGTGAGTCTGAGAACTAAGATGGTGTGTAGGGTTGATACCAGTGATGGTGCCTGGCATGGCAGAGGTGTGCGATCAATGAATAAGTCTGGAATTTGAGCAAGGGGCAGTAGTCACCAGGAAGTACAGAGCAATTTTCTGCTCTATTTCCTGGGTCAATGGTTCTTCAATTATTTGTGTGCCAGACACATCCGATGGGACTGACATATTCAGACAACTATGAGTCAGCGATAATTGCTACTCAATCCCTGTTATGAAAGAACCATGTCTCCCAGTATCTGTAAAAGTAACCCCTGTGGTCCAACCGTTTATTTGGATACCCTTTGGCACTGTGGTTGGGGGTAGAATGCTTACTGCCCTGACCTCCCTGACTAACGTACACAAGAAGAATTCTCACATGTTCATTTAACCACCATATTTCTTGGCGACTAGTCTGATAACATCAGAGAAGACAATGGCACCCCACTCCAGTACTCTTGCTGGAAAATCCCATGGGCGGAGGAGCCTGATAGGCTGCAGTCCATGAGGTCGCAAAGAGTCGGACACGACTGAGTGACTTCATTTTCACTTTTCAACTTTGATGCATTGGAGAAGGAAACAGCAACCCACTCCAGTGTTCTTGCCTGGAGAATCCCAGGGTCGGGGGAGCCTGGTGGGCTACCATCTATGGGGTTGCACAGAGTCGGACACGACTGAAGTGACTTAGCAGCAGCAGCAGCAGTCTGATAACACACCTTGTACCTTTTCCCAGCGCTACAGACTATCGCCTCAGCTTCCCCAGTGGCTCAGCAGGAAAGAGTCCACCCGCAATGCAGGGGATGCCAGTTTGATCCCTGGATTGGGAAGATCCCCTGGAGTAGGAAATGGCAACCCACCTTTAGTATGGACACAGGAGCCTGGCAGGCTATAGTCCATGGGGTCACAAAGAGTCGGACACTATTGGGCGCCTGAGCGTGCTTGCACAGGCTCTAGCCGTGATGTGTTGGTCTGCAGATCTCAGGCAAGCATGGGACATTGCCCTTGGAATTCCAAGATATAGCTTTGCAGTCTCTATTCATCAATAATCAACAATCCTGAAGGTCCTTGACATGTAGTCATTTGTAATTTTACTAAGAAGTCAACTTTCAAAAATTAGCTATTATACAAGTAATATATGAGTATATATATTGCAAACTGTTTATACAGTAGAGAGATATACAACGGAAACCTGTAGAGGTAGTCTTTACTTGTATCAGTCAAAGTAGGACATATTACACCACAGTAACACACACACATACCCCGCCACCCAAACTCTCAGTGGCTTATTGCAATAAATGTTTATTTCTTATTCACAGCACATGTTTTTCACAAGCTGGCTACAAGCTCTGCTGCTTGCTTTTTTCACTCCAGAACCAAAGCTGATGGGAAAACCTAGCCTCTATCTGGAACACTGTCAATCTGGTGGCAGGAGATGACAAGACAAATGAGGCCCTGACTTCTAAAACTTTGCACAAAAGTGACCAACATCACTTCTTTGGCCAAAGCAAGTCACGTGCCATTCCTGAGGTCGACAGTGTTGGGAATATATCTTCCTGCAGAGAGGAGCACAGCTGGGAAAGAAAGTGGAAAGTCTGGTGAATGAGATGACATCTCCTCCTACCTCCTCTTAGGATGACTTTCCGCCCAGAGGTAACTGCTCTCAGTGCTTCAGTTCCCTTTCTCATAGATTTGCCTGCGTGTGTGTGTGTGTGAAAATATATATGCACAGAAGTGTAGAATGTTCACATGTTGTTCTGAAATGTGCTCTGCTCCCTTCATCTGCCTCAGAAACCTTTACATGCGTAAGCCTATCCCACTCCTTCTAACAACTATACGGCATTTCATGCCATAATATGTTTAAATTCTTGGTGTATTTTTGAATGTCTTCAAAATGTTTTTCTATTACAATTAATGTTGTGACATTTATGCTTATGCACATGTCTTTGTGCACATATATATTTCTGAATAATAGGTTTCTAGAAATTAACTGTTAAAACAGAGCACATGTACCTTACAATTTCTGATAGACACTGCCAGTTTACCTTGAAAAATGCCTTCATTAGGGTACATAGATGTCAGCAGTGTACCTGATCTTCCAAATCCTCAGCAACTCTTAATACTGTTATTAAGCTTTTGTTGTTGTTGTTGATATGGTGAATTTTTAAAATGTAGTTCATCGTCTTAATGCATTTCCTTGTTTATTGGTAAGGTCAAGTGTTTGTATTTCTTGGCTAATTTCACAGTATTTTCTTTTGTGAGTTGTCTATTTCCACTCTTTGCTCATTTTCTAGTGGTTGTTTTTTCCTTCACATTTGAATATGTTGCATTATACTTTTCCTCAATATTAATCCATTCATCTTGTAGCTAGAATGTGTATCCTCATTTCCCCCTTGCTTGCCCCTGGCAGTCACCGTTCTACTCTCTGCTTCTCTGAGTTTGGCTTTTGAAGATCCTACATGTAAGTGAGATCATATAGTATTTGTCTTTCTCTGTCTGACTTACTTCACTTAACATAATGCCCTCAGGGTCCACCCATGTTTTTGCAAACGGCAGGGGTTCCTTCTTTTTTGTGACCTAAGAATATATATACCATATTTCATTTCTCTATCCATCCCTCAAGGAAGCATAGGTTATTTCCATACCTTGGCTATTGTGAATCATGCAATAACTGGGAATGCAGACCCCTCCTGGAGATGATAATTTTGTTTCTCTTAAATATATACCCAGAGATGGAATTGCTGGATTATAGGAAGTTCTATTTTTAATTTTGGGGGGAGGAGCGGAAACTCTACGCTGTTTTCCACATTGGCTGTGCCATTGTTTTAAATTTTGTTCATGGCATCTTTTTGTTGCAAAGTTTGCCATTTTCACGTAATTGAATCTCTGCTTATTTCAAGTTTCCAGGTTTGAAGTCTTGTTAAGACTTTTCTTAACTCAGAAATTCTCCTCTATATACAGATAGTTTAAAGTTGATGGTTTTGTTTTATGTTTAGCTCTTTACTCATAAGGAATAGGGGGAGGAGCGGAAACTCTACACTGTTTTCCACATTGGCTGTGCCATTGTTTTAAATTTTGTTCATGGCATCTTTTTGTTGCAAAGTTTGCCATTTTCACGTAATTGAATCTCTGCTTATTTCAAGTTTCCAGGTTTGAAGTCTTGTTAAGACTTTTCTTAACTCAGAAATTCTCCTCTATATACAGATAGTTTAAAGTTGATGGTTTTGTTTTATGTTTAGCTCTTTACTCATAAGGAATTTATTATTGGATAAAGTGTGAAGTGGGGTAGTAGAGGCTAAATTTTCTCTGCCTTAAAAGGTAGCTTATCACCCCAATACCATTTATTGGATATTTCCTCCTTTCTCCAACTGGTTTGAAATGTACCATGAATTAAATTCTTAGCATTTAAAAAATGTATTCTGTATCTTAAGGCATCAGATTTTATGGTGGAGTTGGTATACAGGTGTGCACACCTCAGGGAGCCTGAGGTTAATTATAGCACCCATGGACTGACACAAGCATTTCCTGCTCATTGTAATTATGCTCACAAACATAAAGACTTCCTTATGTGTAATGAACGGTTGGTTCTGATGGCCTGACAACTGCTGGTGCCGCTTGTCAAGGTACTACCGACCTAGGTCCCTGGACAGTTTAATCAATAGAAATTGATAAGAGGCCAGACTAGGAATTCAGGCAAGACTTTATTAGAAGTGAAAGCAAAGACCAACTTCCCTTGCTCACTCTCTGTGGAGGGCAGGCTGGTTGTTTAAAGGGGACAAGGCTAGGGGTGGATCTGTGAGTGAGCCCAGGGAGGTTTGGGCTTGGTGGTGCCACGGGCAGGGACCACGTGCAGAGCCCTGCTTTTGCTCTCTGCACCTCAGAAATGGCGGTTGGTTTGGGGGTGGCGGGGTTGTACCTTATCGTTCATAATTTCTCCCAACTGCGCATGTGTGCAGTTATTTTTAGTCCTTTATAGTTTCTTTGTGTTCTGTTGCTGGAGGAGATGTTACCCAGGGGCAAGCCCTCCAGTAGAGGGCCTCAGGTGTCAGGTCCCAGGCTATCGCAAAGGGATCTCAAGAAGTGAGCGACCATTACATTAACTGGAGTCTTATAGTAATAGATGGGCTTCCCAGATGGCGCTAGTGGTAAAGAAACTGCCCGCCGATGCAAGATACTCAGGAGACACAGGTTCAGTCCCCGGGGTGGGAAGATCCCCTGGAGGAGGGCATTGCAACCTACTCCAGTATTCTTGCCTGGAGAAACCCATGGACAGAGGAGCCTGGCGGGCTACAGTCCATGGGATCGCAAACAGTCAGACAAGACTGAAGAAACTTCAGCACGCATGCCAAGTAATAGAATTATTAAAGTTTGTAAGGGGTCATTTTCATTTTTCAGTTATTCTTTAGTACATTTTACTTAGGGTCTGTTTGGGTTTGGTGATCCTCAGGAGTTCAGGGATTCAATAGTTCTGGGGTGAGTCCCTAGAAGCGTTTGGGTTCTACTGTGCCGGGAGCTTTCCTGGTGCCCAAGATTCTCCTGCAACTGATTCTACCTTGAGGGCAGGAGCGGGTGAGATTTTTCCAAGTGTTTCCATACCACACAGTTAGTGAAAGAAAACGCTGCCCTCTGTGCGTCCAATTTTCTCACTGCCGGTAGCTCTTCATCCTCAGCAACCTGGGTGGCCCTTCTCCACGTTTCAGAAATGCCTCACGCAGGTCTGGTCAGAGGCTTCCGAAGATGCCAGGGTCGGGGCAGAGAAGTGTGAGTAGTGTTCAGAGAATGGCTGACCTCAGAAGGCAGACACTTTGAGCCTCCCGTGCCCTGGGGGGTGGACTTAGAACAGACAGCTGATAAGTAGCTGATAAGTTGACAATTGCCTGTAGGAAAGGGGAATGGGTCAGAGGTCTGCCCTGTCCCACATCCCTTTCTCCTCCCACTGCACCTGCACTGGCTCCTTGGTGTCCTAAGATGAGCCACTTCATCTACACCCTGAAGGAAGATTAGATGATAACTTAAAGCAAGGTGAGTTGCCTGGGCTGAGGAGACAAAACTGAAACTGCGTGGAGAATGTGGAGAACGCCAGTCTGGGCCAGGGATCTCCCGGCCCTGGGCTGCCTTCCAGCCAGCCAGTAGCTGTCTTCTCCTTTCTCTAGAGAACTTTCACCTCTGGAGGGCCTCACCCCTGGAGGGCAGGCCTGCTGTGCCCCAGCCAGGGTTTCTCAAACTCTTCCTACTAAACCAGCCCTGGATGAGGCCTAGCCAGCCCCTCCCCGGGCCAGCATTTCTCCAGCGTCTCCACCTTGATCTTTAACACTGAAGCAAGGGTGTCTTCTGCATCTTGTGTCTAGGCTTGTTTTGATATCAAATTGCATTTTCAGCTTCCTGCCTGACCTCCCCTCCCCCTTCCCATCAGGTCCCAGGATAAAATTCAATGCTGCTCTGTACTTCACAGGGCTCATAATGGTTATAATAGTTTATGATGTTTGCCCAATCATGTATTCACTGTCTTTCCCACTAGAGTGTAAGCTCCAGGAGGGTAGTGCTTGTGTCTGTCTTGGTGGGAGCATTCTCAGGGGCTGGCCAGTGCCTGTTTGTGGCCTTTAGCCTTGGGGGTTAGAGCCTTCTTACTATTAAGCTCCTGCTTCCTTTCACCAGAAGAAAGGCCTGATACCTCACAAAGGGGTTATTGTTTTCAAAGGGTCCAGGTGAGAGGAGCCATCCATCATTGCTGGGGCCCAGCCCGATCAGTTCCTGGCCCCTTCCCAATGAGACAATGACATCATCTCAGAATATATACAAAGGACTGCCTATTCTGTCAGTCTGTCTGTGGAGAATTACTTTAAGCTCATTCCTGCTGTATTAGGTACATGATATCATAACTCAGAGTTTCCCAGATTTAGTTCAAGGGCATAGATGATTTGGTTAGGCATTTGATTTTTAGAAATGTCATTTCCAAGAAGAATTTGAAATGTGTCTTCCTGAGGGTACAAAATTATCTCGATTTGGGAGAGGAGCTGATTTCTCAAATAAGTAATTGGAAATTGTGTCAACCTCCCTCATCTATGGGTCTAGTTCTCCCATCTCTTACACAGGAATTTTCTGCAACAACCCTATCTTTATTGCTCTGGATACCCACAGAGCACTGTTAAAAAGATTTATTGGTTAAGAAATGCAAATTCCTTAAAACAGCAAAGTGCTCACTCTACATTTCATGTGAAGGTGTGGTTAAACAAACGAGTCAGCATTTGAAGACAGTGCTAACGAAAAGTAGTCGAAATCTGAATTGTGGGGCAGTTATTTTTATCATATTTGCTTACATTTATTTGCACATATATTATGTCACTAAACTGAGTTCTTTGTGTGAATCAGCTCATTTAATTCTCACGAAACCATCTGATAGAGGGAGAATTTGATTCCCATTTCATAGATGAGTAAACTGATATTAATAATCGGGAGGGAAGACATAACTCTCCTAGGATCATGCCTGGTGGGAAACTGGGCCAGAGCTCTGGTTCTGATTTATTCTGTTCTGTGGTCCAGGCTGTTACCACTGGACAGGAATAAGTGTTTTTCAGTCATGTCTGGCTGCTCACAGCTTGAAAATCAACATGCCAGAGAGAGATTTTGGTAGAAAGGAAAGTTGCCTTTAATCAGAATGCCAGCAACCTGGAGAGAGAGTGGATTCAGTGGCTCTCAAAACCCAGCTCTGAAGACTGCTTGGCTATGAAAGCTTTTAAAGCAGAAAGGGGATACAGTCCCAGTTAATCACTGAGATGGGAAGTCATAGTTGCTGCCCTCCCTCACTGTGTGCAGGCTCCTGTGTAGGTTTGTCAACTTTTTGCAATTTTCTTCATACGCTATTGTGTTTACACAGTTTGTGGGCTTACTGAAGGGAAAGCTAGGGAGGAAACCTGGTCACCTAATAATAATTTATTCTTAATTTCTATTTCTTTGATCTATGGAAAGAACCAACTAATTAGGTGAGGTGCTTCCATGGTGGCTCAGACTTTAAGGAATCTGCCTGCAATGCAGGAGACCTGGGTTTGATCCCTGGGTTGGGAAGATCCCCGGAGAAGAGAATGGCAACCCACTCCGGTGTTTTTGCCTGGAGTAATCCCTATGGACAGAGGAGCCTGGTGGGCTACAGTCCATGGTGTCAACTGAGCGACTAACACTGATTGTGTGATCAAAAGATTTGAAAGGTGTATGAGGGCCAGAGATGAGAGCATGGGGGTGCCTGGTTTAAGGGTGGTGGCAAGAGAGAAGAGGGCCTCCTGTAAAGAGTTCTTTTGGGGCAAAAGCTGCTGACACAAGCAGTGGACATTTGTGTTTAAGAAAGAAAAAATTTTCACCACTCCAAGTACAAGTGCTGGTTAAGCCTGTGTTGCTCAATCCAGGGCCTTACAGATTTGTTTCAATTATCCAATTCATAATGATCCTTTCTAAGTGATCCACTTGACCACTCATCAGATAGGAAGTTCTGACTAGTGGTACTCTTTTTAAAAAAAATTTTTTTTTAATTGGAGGATGATTGCTTTATAGTGTTGTGTTGATTTCTGTACAACAGACGTGAATCAACTGTAAGTATACATATGTCCCCTCCCACCTGAGCCTCCCTCCCGCCCCCTCTAGGTCGTCACAGAGCAGCAGGCTGAGCTCCCTGCGTTCCACAGCAGCCCCCACTAGCTGGCTATTTTACGCATGGTAATGTACACATGACAATGCCTCTCTCTCAATTTGTCCACACACTTCCTCTCCCGCTGCGTCCGCAAGTGCATTCGCTTCATCTGCATCTCTGTTCCTGCCCTGCAAATAGGTACCATTTTCCATGTGTTGATATTCAAAGTACCTGTTCAAATTCCTGGCCAGTAGTTATCTTGCTGCAAACATTTATCTCATTTTATTCTTCCAGTCACCCTCTTGGTCCCATTTTTTTCAGAGAAGGAAACTGAGGCTCAGACTGGAGGACAGCTAGTGGACTAAGGATAAGGGTTGACTGCAGGTCTGACATCACAGCCTGAGCTTTTAATCCCCATTCTTTAGTATCTTTCCAGTGAGGGCCAGGAAGTCTGGAGATAGGGGCTGTAGTAATTCAGGAAGATTCCATGGAGGAAGTGGAGGATGAGTTGGATTTTGAAGATTACATCAGAAAGATGAGAATTACACTGGGGAGGGAGCAAGGCAGAAAAGCCATCAGAGCAGGCTCCCTTGCTTTTGTAGAGCAGGTGAATTAGACCATTTTGCGGTTGACATTGCCAATTAATGTTCAATTCAACAACTGCCTTGCCATTAGAGCTTAATCTTATTATAGCAGATCTCTTTGCATTCCTTTGTTTGTGCAGATTTTACATGCAGGGGTTTTAAGTCAATCAATGAGTATCTGTGCTGAAAGGAATTATATTGTGTGCATAAAAATAATTGCTCAATTCCTCTCTGAACTAAGAAAAACCTATCTAATTCCTGTCTTAGAGGTAGAGTGATGTAATAGAGGAATAAAAGCAATTACCTAACTACCTCTAATAACTAGTCTGAATGCAGCATAGAGACCGTGTCCTTGACAGTCATGCTTAATGTGCATAACTGTGCAAGGTATTCCAATAGCAGAGAGGAGCCAGCTGAGAAACAGGTTTGAACTTTAATTCTCCACAGGTGACATCAAGATATACTACTGTCCTTTTTTTTTTTTCTGCTGCTTTTTATCATTGCACCATGGAAATGCCTCATACAAAATTTTCTTTCTGAAATACCTGGACATTTTTTTCAAGTCACTTAATTTCCCCCAGGTTGTTGGCTCTGTATTCTTGTCTTTAAATCATCTACTTCATTCACCTTTTCCATCTTTCTTGTCATCTTTGCAGAAAGTAATTTTTTCAAAGACATTTCAATGCACAGTAGGGGGAAATTACTTCATTTTTATTTAGCATCTCCAAAACTTTCCCTGTTTCAGAGAAAGCTGGAGTCAAGTGATTTTCTCCTCTGTATATCTGGGCAGCTCAGTTTCTCTATTTCTATACAAAGATAAACTTCACTGGTAGCAGCCACCTAGCCATCGTTGGGTGGGGCCGTACCTACTCTCAGCTCCAACAGATAGCCCTGCCTGGTCTAGGCTTCTGGAAGTCCAATTGTCACGGTCACAAGATTTGGCTCAGAGATGAGCCAGTCAGTGCAAAGCTTTGAGCTGCTGTTGGTTGGTTGTGAGCTTTCCTGTTACATGAGAATAAGCATGAATTCCTCTTACAGTCATTAGGAAGTTAGCCCTAAGAGGCAACGAACACTGAGTATAAAAAAGAGAGGTAGAAAGAGCTTGAGTCCTCACATCATTGCAGTCATCAAAGCAGTCCCTTTCCCTCTGGGCTCTCACTTAGCCATTAAATCTCTTCCTGTTTGTGAGTTCCAGTTAGGTTTTGTTACTTACAACCAAAAACCGTTATCTAATATACCTGACTACTGGATTGACCGAAACATTGTATTACACCTCAAAATGCTGGACTTCGGTGCTTCCACTGCAGGAAGCACATGGTTTGATCCCCAAGCAGGGAAGTTCAACAGGCCACGTGATACAGCAAAAAATAAAGCAGTTCATCCAGTCTACCCATCTAACAATAGAATATTGGGTAATTAAATTGCATCTGATGATAATGTATTAGCTAGGACAGATGCGGCTGCTGAAACAATGACATAACTATTGGAAACAATTGTGTGCCTGGTCAGCAGCTGGCTCTGTTCTGCATGGTTTCATTGGCTTTTCAGGAACCTAGGTTCCTTCCGTCTTTTGGATCCCCCATCCCTTAGGGCCTCTCGTCACCCTCGTGCGTCTGGAAGAAGGAAAAGGAAGATAAAGAGGAAACCCGCTTTTTTAAAGCCTTGGCCCAGAAATGGGACAAACTCTTTCCACTATCCCTTGATGAAAACTGGTCACACAGGCACATCTAACTGCAAAGAAGCCCAGGAAGAGGAAGTGGATTTTTGGTAACTAGTTCCTAGTCTTGGCCCAGATAGGATATTTTAGAGGATTTCCCTGGTGGCTCAGTGATGAAGAATCTGCCTACTAATGCAGGAGACATAGGAGATGCTGGTTCGATCCCTGGGTCGAGAAGATCCCTTGGAGAAGGGAATGGCAACCCACTCCGGTATATTTGCCTTGGAAATCCTATGGACAGAGGAGCCTGGCGGGTTACAGTCCATGGAGTCACGAAAGAGTCAGACACGACTGAGCGGTTAAACAAGGAGATTAATAAATACGTAGGAAAAGGCCAGCAGAGCACTGTGCATAGTCAGCCCACATTTTCTAAGGTCCCATGTCTCTAAATGGTTAAGCCCTGTCTCTTTCTGTTCCAGCCCCATGGCAAGACTCTGTTCTTGCTCTTTTCCAGGCATGTCGGTTCATTCATGATGTTCTCAAATGCAAATACACCCCACCATCTCCTAACGAGTGAGGTGGATGTCATCCGAAGTTCTTGGAGGGAGACAGAAACGTAATCAAATTCCTCCATGGACATCAGTTCTTTCCTCCGAAACTGTCTTCCCTGGTAGGAGGCTCACCTTACTTGCTACTCTCTTCTGTAACAGGCTTCTTTTTCACCATCTCCAGTCCCTGGAAGTGTCTTCATGGCCTGAGCAATTCTACCCTTGCCCTTTGTGATATGTTACATGTTTGTTATATGCCCACTCAGCAAAACACAAACCTGATATTAACCCTAAAACCAAACAATATACTTTTTCTTTCAGCATACCCCTCAGGGAAGTTGACAAATCATTCACTGAACAAAAAAGTTCTCTTCTTGGGGCAGGGCTGGGTGGAGAGTTGCCAAATAAGAAAAGGAATTCTATGTAAAAATTCATTTTCATAGAAGACTAGAAGGATATTTCCAAATGTTGACAGTGTTTATTTCTAGGTAACTGGATTGCTACTGGTCTTTTCCCTCTTGTGTGTTCTTATACTTTAATTTTTTTCCCTACCTTTCAAATTTTCTATTGTATATGATGTATTTCTTTAAGCTAAAAAAAAAATAAAGAAAAATTTCTTTTGTTCAGTTTTGCTTAGTAGGAAGGAAATGCAAATTAAAAGCACAATGAGATACCACTTCACCCCAATTAGGATGGGAATCATGGGAAAAATAGAACAGAAAATAACAAGTGTTGGCAAGAATACAGTGAAATTAGAACCCTTGTGCATGTTGATAGGAATGTAAAATGGTGCAGCCACGGTAGAAAATAGTATGATGGTTTCTCAAAAAAAAAAAAATTAAATATAGTATTACCATATGATCCAGCAACCCTACTTCTCCCCACACAGAAGAATTGAAAGCAAGGTCTTGAAGAGACAGTTGTACACCCGTGTTCACAGCAGCGCTGTTCACAATAGCCAAGAGATGAAAGTAACCTACATGTCCATAAACAAATGAATAAAATGTGGCATAGATGTATGATAAAACATTATTCAGCTTTAAAAGGAGGGAATTCTGACATATGCACACAGATGATCTATGAGGATATTATGCAAAGTGAAATAAGTCACAAAAAGACATTGTAAAATTCCACTTATATGAGATAACTCTGTTTGGGTGCTAAGTCACTTCCATCACGTCTGACTCTTTGTGACCCTGTGGACTGTAGCCTGTCAGGCTCCTCTGTCCAAGGGATTCTCCAGGCAAGAACACTGGAGTGGGTTGCCCTGCCTGCCTCCAGGGGATTTTCCTGACCCAGGGATTGAACCCACATCTCTTGTGTCTCCTGCAATGGCAGGTAGGTTCTTTACCACTAGCACCACCTGGGAAACCCATATGAGGTCAAATTCATAGAAATAGAAAGCAATATGGTTGTTGCCAGGCACTGAGGGAATCAGGGATGGGTTGTTAGTGTTTAATGGGTACAGAGTTTTAGATGGGAAAGGTGAAAATGTTCTGGAGACGGATGGTGGGGGTGGTTGCACAACAGTGTAAGTGTACTTAATGCCACTGACTGTACACTTAAAACTGATTAACATGGTAAATTTTATGTTACATATATTTTTCACAATTTTTTAAAAGATGAATTTATGTTTCCATAGGCAACTTTACAAGAATTCTTGACTTGGATGGCTTGTGATCTCTTTTGAAAACCAGATAGTTCCCTTGTTTGGGTTTTCCACCTACACAGTATGCCTTTTTAAATGCATTTGTAAAAGAAGAAATACTTATTATACCCATATTACATAAGGCTCATTAATAAGATATGACTTCTCCAAAGCTTTGCTGTCTAATAAGTGGGCAAGACTGGTGAGCAACTACCTGCAATCCACAGGAAATGCAGTAGTGGCCACGTGCAGAGAGGTGCTGCGCTCAGTTGCTTCAGTCGTGTCCAACTCTTTTGACCCTATGGACTGAAGCCCACCAGGCTCCTCTGTCCATGGGCTTCTTCCGGCAAGAATACTAGAGTGGGTTGCCATGCCCTCCTCCAGGGCAGCTTCCTGACCCAGGGATCAAACCTGTGGCTCCTGTATTGCAGGCGGATTCTTTACCACTGAGCCATCAGGGAAGCCCGAGTATAGAGGTACAGGCAGTGAATTCTGCCTGGGTAGTTAAAGAGGCTTTTCAGAGAAAGATGTGTTTAAACTGGACCTTGAAGAACTCCTAGGAATTTACTGATAGAGAAGAAGGATGGACATAGGAGGCACTTTGAAAAGTGACCTAGAGGTGGGGGACAGCATGGGACAGAAGGAAACCAATCACCCCAGTCTTAGGGCATCGGGGGACCCTGAACATGCCTGGCTGAACGCTGGCAGTGGGGCAAGCTCAGGCCTGGACATGGCAGTGTTGTTTTTCCTGGAGAGATGACCCAGGATGTGGACTGAACTCAGAAAGCAAAGTCCAAGCCAGCCATGTGTCAGGGCCAGAGCTGAGACTCTGCCTGTGTGGTATGATTCTAGAGGGACGTGGAGCATGCCACGGCTTCCAGAGCAGAGAAATGGCTCCCCAACTATTGGTGCCTGATTGAATGCCACCATTGGCTTTGCAGTCTGACGAGGAAAGGAGTAGAAGTGCTTTTCATTAAATGTAACAGCTTATGTAACGTTTCCTGTTGGCATCTTGACCTTGGCCCATCTACAGCGCGCCGGCCCCCAATACCCATGTATGTGGACAATGCAGGGAGGTGGTGTGCAAATGAGGCACAGCTGGCCCAGGCAGGGGGCGAACAGAGCGTGTTTGTGAACTGGAAACCTGTGGGTGCCATGTCAGTCATTCTGAGTCGTGGGATGTGGCTGGGTTTGGGGGAGGAGATTGGTTTGTGAAAAGGAGTCGGAGGGCTTGTAGAACTATGTCTTGGACCTGAGAGATGCCCCAGGTCCATTCATTCACTAGTTCACTGTCAGCCGGTGTGGGTCATTCTTGTCACTGCAGTCGCTGCTCTTTGAAGCCTCTGAATGTGCTGGTCCTGCCTCCTGCTGGGTACTTCTATTTCAGGCAACCAGAATGATGGTTGCCACATCTCTTCACAGTACACTCAGGCTCCCCTAAGAGGAATTTTAACCCTCCTCCCAAGGCCACAAGAGTGTCCAGGATCCATGAACATTCACCGCCAACTCTCATCTGGCCATGGCCGGGGCACAACCTGTAGGGGACAGGTCATGTGGAGAATCCTACAAATGTACCCGATCTCATTTTTCAAGTTCCCAGAATCTATCACTTCCCTGGGGTCAGACCTTGACTCTCTTACCCAAGTAGCACATAAACCTCCACCCTCTTCCCTTCTTGGAAGCCTCCTTAATTCCCCAGGTGGGCCTGACTCACAAACAGTTGGAAATTCCCTGCCTGGGGACACCCAGGTCTGGGAACACAAAGCCCTGGCTGTCTTTCCTGGAAGGGAAAGGGAGAAGTTATCTTTCCATTGTTTTTGCTGATATAGGTCAGAGTAACACAAAAGATGTTATAACTAATTTCTCAATATCTCACTTTGTTCACATGGATGGTCTCACTTGCCTGAACACCTGGAGACAGGTGAACTGTGTTGCTCAGCCAGGTGGAGCCACGGCCCTACCACTTGTTAGCCTGTTCCTAAGTCTTTGTTGACTCCCCAGGATGTAACTCGCGGATACTTCTTGCTGGGCCATGGGTGGCTCGTGCATTTCCTTTTCTTTACTTTCACTGCTGCTCCTGTGTAGCACCCCCCATCTCATCCTAGCTGTCTCCTGTCCACTCCTAGTGATTCTGCACCCTCAGGCATAGAGCCCCAGGGCATCTGATCTGATTTTAGGGCAGAGTCCCACTGATGGAGCAGGACCTAACACTAGCAAAGCGAAGACTGAGGGTTGGGAATCTCAAGTATGGACCTCCTTTTGATGTTGTTGTTTATTCGCTCAGTCGTGTCCAGCTCTTTGAGACCCCATGGACTGTAGCCCACTAGGCTCCTCTGTCCATGGGGTTTCCCAGGCAAGAATACTGGAGTGGATTGCCATTTCCTTCTCCAGGAGGATCTGCCTGACCCAGGGATCAAACCTGAGTCTCCTGCATTGCAGGCAGATTCTTTAAAGCCGAGCTGCCAGGTAATCTCCTTACACTCAAACAATTCTAAAACTAGTTTTGAACTAGGAATCCTGGCATGCCTGACCCAGAGGAGTACTGTCATTTGTGACAAGCCAACTGTCCCCAAGCCCTGGTCAAGAACTCCTGGGATAAATGGCCTGAACTCTGCTAAAGGGACAAGGTCCTTCTTTTCTGGGCTCTGAATGATTAAGTGGCTCAACAGAAGCACTTATCTTTGTTCACTGAAGGAAGGGCCTTGTTGGTTGGCTTTTTATAGAGTGTCCTTTAAGGAAGTTCGCAACCTGCCATATGCGCTATGTCTGATTTTCCATCTTGTCTGGGTTCTTAATGAAGCTGAAGCCAAACTTCCCTCGGATGTCCAAATGTAGGGAATTGACGAGCTCTTTACAATGGAAGATTTGTTAACATCAGGGCCATTCCTTAGGCGTCATTTTCCAGCCACTCCCAGCCATCTTCGAGCCTGAATTCCACGTCTGGTATCTGGGATGTATGTCAACAGTTTTGAGGCCTTTTCTGCTTGTCAGATCCTGCCCCCCTTGCCCACCTTTCCCAGGTTTGGAGGCTCTGCCCTTTAACCTCCTCCTGGCTGTAGCCCCAGAGAATTTGCGGGCAATGTCATTGTGCCTGCTGCACCAGCGTATGTGCACGAGCAGATATAGCATCCAGCAATCTGATTTATGTTTTCCAGATTTATCACATCACTCGCATACCCAGGCAGGCTGATATTTTAGGAGCGTGAATCAGAGCGTCTGGCAGGGTTCCCTCTGCAGCCAAGCTCCGGCTGCAGGCATAATGAAGTTGGTGGGGAGGGGGAAGAATCCAACTTATCGGGGAGGAAATGTGTGTCAGTAACAAGTCTGCCTGGCAACAGCACCAGGAGAGATCCCAGGACCAGAGTTAGCATTTCCACATTGGCGGAGCAACATCACACAGCGTAATTTTCCTCCTTAGTGGGCTGACAATTCTCTTAAAAAAAAAAAAAAGGAAGGAAAGTAGGTATTTTGGAGAATGCATTCTCCAAAAGATATTCCCTAACCTGCCACCAAATGGGAAGACTGTGATAACCTGAAATGTCACCCAGCTGGGGCTGTCCACGCAGATGTTATACATGAATAGTAAGAGAGATGAGCTTCTGTGAAGGAATGAGAGGCAAGAAGATGAAGCTGAAACAGGCAGAACTAATTGACTGTGAGACTCAGTGTAGACTCTGCTTGGGGCTAGGGCTCAAGACTAGGGACATAGGGAAATATTCCTTTATTTTTTCCCAATCTCTTAAGTATGTGCTCCTACATATAGTTTCCTATTTCTCAAAGAGTCTGTTCAGAATGAGGGAAAAAATGGAACAAGGACTGATCTGGACATCTGAACATGTGCGACTATGTCAAGAGCAGTGGTTCCTCTTTTTTTTTTTTACCTCTACATCCCAAAGCTTAGAGCAGCCATAGACACCAGAGAGCAGCTTCCTACAGGTGTGTTGAACCAAAAACATAGACTCTGTACTTTGAGTGCCCTTGAGTGTATCTCTTCCCCACTCCAGGCATCCTTTTTACCATCAGGAAGATGAACCTATAATCTCTTAGGGATCATCCCAGATCCAACACTCGAGGCCCCCAAGGTCAAAATGAGTTTTACAGTTTTTAAAAAGCAGGGACTTAAAAATATTCCCATAAATGTTTATATCTCAAATGCCTGATCTTCAGGTTTAGCTTTATTATCAGTGTGTGCATACAAGTCTTCAGGCTTGAATGTTCCCATGAATACATCATTCAGTGGTATCTGGGATACATTTACATTTTTAGCATCAGTGTAATTCTATTTGGTTTTATGCCATAGGAAGTTCAAGCCTGATTCAATTAAGGGGTTTCATAAAACGAGCTTTTAAAAAGGAAGGACAATGCATTGCACATGTTATACCATTGTACTTTGCATTGTTATCCAATCAGGCATGTTGGGGGGTAGCTTGTGCTTCAGTCCAAGAATCTGTTAGCAATACATAAAGTTGAATATTTTACCATCTTATTTGGAAGCATGGAATTTAAGAGCTGGAATGAATCTTTGAGGTAGGCAGACATCACCTACTAAAATAAGGGAAGAGGACTTTGGGTGGATTTTTGCATATCTCTCACCTCCTAATGTTTCTTTTATATTGTTGACCTGAAAAACAGCAGAAAAGCGCTGGTTGCTAACCTGGGAATGAGGCAAGGGTCAGAAGCATTGATGAGCATTCATCCAGTCTGAGCATGCTTCCCTTTCATAGCAAGATTGCAATTCCTGTCTGGCAGAGAAGGGGCAGAGGTAACCGTGCAGATCTGCACAGAGGGAGAATTCTTCCCAGGGAACAGCTGCAGCCGCCTGGTCCCACAAAGCACGTGCTGAAGAGAAGCAACCTTCCATGGAAATAGAGATGAAGTCAATCCAGACTTAACGGTGGGGAACATTGAGTCAGTTCAGACTGACTGAGGAGTTAGAGCAATTAGCTGAAACATCTGCTCTGAGTAAGCAGATGTGGTGGCAGTAGAACCCAGAAGGGAAACTCACACCAAAAAGGATGAGAAGCCAAAGTCCTGAGATCACCCAAGAGAGGTATGAGACGAGAGCAGAAATCATAGGGACGCTTTCCAAAGGCCTCCCGAGGTTGTGTAGTTGCAGGGAGACCCTAGTATTAACCAGTCAGAAGTGTAAGCTGTAACAGAGAAGGCAGGACTCACCATCAAAGCTGAGGACCAGGGGAAGTTGAATCCTAGGGACTGAAAAGAGAAGCTAGAGGCAACCTGGAAGAATGGAGGAAAGGGAAGGGTCAAGGCAGCAGATTCAGAACAAAGACAGTGAGCCTTAAATTTCTGGAGTTCTTTTGTGTGATGCTGGATCCATGGCTAGGCTGACTATTTAAAGGAACTACATCGAAGTTTGGACAAATAAAAGGACTCACACAGGATTATGACAGAATTATTTCCTTTAGACAATGTCCTTAAATATTAGAAGTTAACACCAGAACCACAGCTGTATGTATCTTATCTTCATTTTATGTTGGCTACAGTAATGTTACCCAAAAACTGGGTCCATCTCTTGGTGGGTGTCAAGAGACAAAACAGAGCCAAGATTTGGAGAAGGAAGAATTTATTATTCACAGCAAGTACAAAGAACACCAGCGAAGTGTTAAGCTTAGGGTACATGCATGTTTGGGGCTTCCAGGCACTCAGAGGTAAAGAATCTGCCTGCAATACAGGAGCCACAGGACATGTGGGTTCATCTCTGAATCAGGGAGATTCCCCTGGAGGAGGGCATGGAAACCCACTCTTGTATTCTTGCCTGGAGAACCTCATGGACAGAGGAGCCTGATGGGCTGTAGTCCATGGGGCCACAAAGAGTCTGACACAACTGAAGTGACTGAGCACGCACGTGCACACACTTGCATGTTGATGAAGGGGCTTGAGCAGAGAGAAATCAACATTGAACTCGGACAGAGGTTGACAGAATCCAAGGTTTACTTGACTGAAATCACAACTGTCAGAAAAGGTCACTGTCACCATTCCTTACGTTCTGCCCTAAGGGGTCTTAGGTCGTTAGTTACGTTGCTCCACCTAAGCACGATCCTGAGTTTGTGCAGAACTCAAACATGAGTATCAGATTGTGAAACACATCCCTTGAGGAGAAGCTTGGACTCTGTTTTATCGCTGAACTGTTGCTTCTGGAGTGCTTTTCATTTCTCCGTTCCCCAGAGATCACTAAGTGCTGAGACCTGCTCAAGGGCAAGCATTGCGGCAAGGCTCAGACCACAGAATGGCTTCTCTTACGTCAAGAAAGCCTTGCCTGATTGTCTTTCTCTGGGGACTACCCCACCCTATCTACTAACAGTAACAGAAAACCCAGCAGAAAGGAAGTTTAACCATAAGAAACATTTGTTATCTGATAAAACAGGAAGCTAGGTGAGGTATGGCAATTCCAGGGTTCTTCCAATCAGGGCCCCCTAGCCTCTGCGAGAACCTAATTCATTGCATCTGTGCTCTCATCCTCAAAGTGGTGCCCTCTCAGGACGGCTCTTCTCATGGCCTCTGCAGTTTAAGGCATCCATGTAGATAACAATGTTCAAGACAGGAAAAAAAAAGAGAGTCCCTCATTTGTGTAATATCTTAAGAGCAAGAAATCCCTTCCCAGAAGTGTCTCTCACAAGTTTTCCTCACATCTTTTCAACCATAACTGCATTACATTCCTATGCAATTGCCAAAACAGTCTTTTGGCAAGAGAAGCTAGATAAACAGGCTAGCTGAGATTGATGAGGATTCACTCTTTGGGGCCTTCCCCGTACTACTTTGAATGGGATTTAAAAATTTTTTTTTACTTTCTCTTTCAGCTATTTCCTTGTTTCCTCTTCCCTTTATGACATAAGGGTGGTGACATCTGCAAATCTGAGGTTATTGTTATTTCTCCTGACAGTCTTGATTCCAGCTCATGCTTCATCCAGCCCAGCATTTTGGGTGATGCACTCTGCATATAAGTTAAATAAGCAGGGTGACAATACACAGCCTTGATGTACTTCTTTCCCAATTTGGAACCAGTCCATTGTTCCATGTCCAGTTCTAACTGTTGCTCCTTGACCTTCATACGCATTTCTCTGGAGGCAGTTCAGTTGGTCTGGTATTCCTGTCTCTTGAAGAATTTTCCACAGTTAGTTATGATCCACACAATCTAAGGCTTTGGCATAGTTAATAAAGCAAAAGTAGATGTTTTTCTGGAACTCTCTTGCCTTTTCTATGATGCAACGGATGTTGGATATTTGATCTCTGGTTGCTCTGCCTTTTCTAAAACCAGCTTAGACACCTGGAAGTTCTTGGTACATATACTATTGAAGCCTGGGTTGGAGAATTTTGAGCATTACTTTGCTAGTGTGTGAAATGAGTGCAATTTGTGTGGTAGTTTGAGCATTCTTCAGCATTGCCTTTCTTTGGGATTGGAATGAAACCTGACCTTTTTCAGTCCTATGGCCACTGCTGAGTTTTCCAAATTCGCTGGCATATTGAGTGCAGCACTTTCACAGCATCATCGTTCAGGATTTGAAATAGCTCAACTGGGATTCCATCACCTCCACTAGCTTTGTTCATAGTGATGCTTCCTAAGGCCCACTTAACTTCACATTCCAGGATGTCTGGCTCTAGGTGAGGGATCACACCATCATGGTTATCTTGGTCATGAAGATCTTTTTTGTATAGTTCTTCTGTGTATTCTTGCCACTTCTTCTTAATATCTTCTGCTTCTATTAGGTCTATACCATTTCTATCCTTTAAAGAGCCCATCTTTGCATGAAATATTCCCTTGTTCTAATTGTATCCTGTTGCTTTGCTGAATTTATTTATTCTAAGAGTTTTTTTGGTGGAATCTTTAAGGGTTTTCTATACATAAGATCATGTCATCTGCAGATAGAGATAATTTCTGCTATCCTTTCCAATTTGGATGCCTTTTATTTCCTTTTTCTTGTCTGATTGCTTTGGCTGGGATTTTTGGTACTATGTTGAGAAAAGCAACAATGAAAGTGGTCACCCTTGTCTTATTCCTGATTTTAGAGGAAAAGCTTCTTCAGTTTTTTCACAGTTGAATATGATGTTAGCTAAGAATTTTTCATATGTGTCCTTTATGTTGAAGGATGTTACTTCTATACCTAATTTGTTGAGAGCTTGTATCATGAAAGAGTGTCTATTTTGTCAAACACTTTTACTGCATCAAGAGGATCTTATGATTTTTATTCTATTAGTGTAATGTATAACATTTACTTTTTGGTTTGTATATATTGAACTGTCATCACATTTCATGGATAAATGCCACTTGGTCATGGTACAGAATCCTTTAACTGTGCTGTTGAATTCAGTTTGATAGAATTTTGTTGAGAATTTCTGCACCTATATTCATCAAGAATATTGGCCTCTAGTTTTCTTTTCTTATAGTGTCCTTATCAGTTTTTGGTATCAAGGTAATGCTGGCCTCATAAAATGAATTTAGGAGTGTTCCTTCCTCTTCATTTTTTTGGAAGAATTTGAGAAAGACTGACATTAATTCTTCTGTAAATGTTTGGCAGAATTTACAAATGATCATTTAGTAAAAGGCTTTTATTTGTTGGGAGGTTTTAATTAGTGATTCAATATCCTTAGTCATTACTAATCTGTTCAGATTGTCTGTTTCTTTATGATTCAGTCTTGGTAGGTTGTGTGTTTCTAGGAAATTTCTTCTAGTTATCTAGTTTGTTGATATATAATTGTTCATAGTTACCTCTATGATTCTTTATATTTTTGTGGTATCATTTGCAATGCTTCCTTTTTCATTTATAGTTTTGTCTGAGACAAACCCCTCTTACTCTAGCTAAAGGTTTGTTAACTTTATAAAAATTAACTTTTAGTTTCATGATCTTTTTCTATTGTCTTTATATTCTCTGTTTTATTTGTGTCTGCTCTAGTAGCTATATTTCCTTCCTTATGCTACTTTTGGACTTAGTTTGGTCTCCTTTTTCTTATTCCTTGAGATGTTAAACTAGGTTGCTTATTAGAGATCTTTCTTTTTTTAATGTAGACATTTATTGCTGTATACTTCCCTCTTAGAACTACTTCTGATGCAGCCCATAAGTTTTCATATGTTGTGTTTTCATTTTAGTTCATCTCAGGATACTTTCTGATTTCCCTTTAGACTTCTTTATTAATCTATTTGTTGTTTAGGAGTGTATTGTTTAATTTCCATGTATTTGTGAATTTTTCAGCTTTATTCCTATCATTGACTACTAGTTTCGTACCACAGTGATTGGAAAAGATACTAGATATGATTTCAGTCTTCTTGAGTTTGTTAAGACTTGCTTGGTGGCCCAACAGATAATCTCGCCTGTAGAATGTCCCATGGGCACTTAAGAAGGATCTATATTCTGGTGCTATTGGATGGAATGTTTCATATCGGTCTGTTCCATTTGTTGTATAATGTTATTCAGGTCAGAGAAAGCTGATGTTGCCATGAAACTGGAAGACATATGCAATATAACAATAAAGATATATAGCCATTTTGGTGGAGAATTAGATAGACTCAGTTTTATTCTTGACTCCGTTTTCTAGGTGAGAGTCCTTGGGCAGTTACTTAGTTTCTCTAGACCCATCTGCATCACCACTATTCCTTTGGCATATAAGTTATTTCATGGGAGGCAATATTGTGAGGGATACCACGGAAATAAATGAGGCATTTTTTAAGTCCCCAGAAAAGAATTCTGGCCTCAAGGCTGTGGACAAGGAGGCAGGGGAAACAAATGTCCCTATTTTCTTCTCCTCTCGTCCTCTGATCTCTATTACTCTTCCCCCAACATGGCCCAGCAAGAGGCCAAAGGGACAAGACTGAAGAATGGATGAGGGGAAGGGCAAAGGGGACTAGCCAGTACAGTTGTATGTACCTGGTCAGTTCAGTCACTCAGTCGTGTCCAACTCTTTGCAACCCCGTGAATCGCAGCACTCCAGGCCTCCCTGACTATCACCATCTCTCAGAGTTCACCCAAACTCATGTGTATCAAGTCGATGATGCCATCCAGCCCTCTCATCCTCTGTCGTCCCCTTCTCCTCCTGCCCCCAAACCCTCCTAGCATCGAAGTCTTTTCTAATGAGTCAGCTCTTCGCATGAGGTGGCCAAAGTACTGGAGTTTCAGCTTTAGCATCATTCTTTCCAGTGAACACCCAGGACTGATCTACTTTCGAATGGACTGGTTGGATCTCCTTGCAGTCCAAGGGACTCTCAAGAGTCTTCTCCAACACCACAGTTCAAAAGCATCAGTTCTTCAGAGCTCAGCTTTCTTCACAGTCCAATTCTCACATCCATACATGACTACTGGAAAAACCATAGCCTTGTCTAGACAGACCTTTGTTGGCAAAGTAATGTCTCTGCTTTTGAATATGCTATCTAGGTTGGTCATAACTTTCCTTCCAAGGAGTAAGCATCTTTTAATTTCATGGCTGCAGTAACCATCTACAGTGATTTTCGAGCCCAAAAAGATAAAGTCTGACACTATTTCCACTGTTTCCCCATCTATTTCCCATGAAGTGATGGGACTAGATGCCATGATCTTCGTTTTCTGAATGTTGAGTTTTAAGCCAACTTTTTCACTCTCCTCTTTCACTTTCATCAAAGGCTTTTTAGTTTCTCTTCACTTTCTGCCATAAGGGTGGGGCCATCTGCATATCTGAGGTTACTGACATTTCTCATGGCAATCTTGATTCCAGTTTGTGCTTCTTCCAGCCCAGCGTTTCTCATGATGTACTCTGCATTGAAGTTAAATAAGCAGGGTGACAGTATAGAGCCTTGACGTATTCCTTTTCCTATTTGGAACCAGTCTGTTATTCCATGTCCAATTCTAACTGTTGCTTCCTGACCTGCATACAGATTTCTCAAGAGGCAGGTCAGGTGCTCTGGTATTCCCGTCTCTCTCAGAATTTTGCAGTTTATTGTGATCCACACAGTCAAAGGCTTTGGCATAGTCAATAAAGCAGAAATAGATGTTTTTCTGGAACTCTCTTGCTTTTTC
>SJYC01127709.1:19-14037 GCA_006408675.1 Madoqua kirkii | reverse complement strand
GCTTCCTGACCTGCATACAGATTTCTCAAGAGGCAGGTCAGGTGCTCTGGTATTCCCGTCTCTTTCAGAATTTTGCAGTTTATTGTGATCCACACAGTCAAAGGCTTTGGCATAGTCAATAAAGCAGAAATAGATGTTTTTCTGGAACTCTCTTGCTTTTTCCATGATCCAGCAGATGTTGGTAATTTGATCTCTGATTCCTCTGCCTTTTCTAAAACCAGCTTAGACATCTAGAAGTTCATGGTTCACGTATCGCTGAAACCTGGCTTGGAGAATTTTGAGCATTACTTTACTAGCATGTGTGATGAGTGCAATTGTGCAGAGGTTTGAGCATTCTTTGGCCTTGCCTTTCTTTGGGATTGGAATGAAAACTGACCTTTTCCAGTCCTGTGGCCACTGCTGAGTTTTCCAAATTTGTTGGCATATTGAGTGCAGCACTTTCACAGCATCATCTTTCAGGATTTGAAACAGCTCCACTGGAATTCCATCTCCTCCACTAGCTTTGTTCATAGTGATGCTTTCTAAGGCCCACTTGACTTCACATTCCAGGATGTCTGGCTCTAGGTGAGTGATCACACCATCGTGATTATCTTGATTGTGAAGATCTTTTTTGTACAGTTCTGTGTATTCTTGCCACCTCTTCTTAATATCTTCTGCTTCTGTTAGGTCCATATCATTTCTATCCTTTATCAAGCCCATCTTGGCATGAAATGTTCTCTTGGTGTCTCTAATTTTCTTGAAGAGATCTCTAGTCTTTCCCATTCTGTCCTTTTCCTCTATTTCTTTGCATTGATCGCTGAGGAAGGCTTTCTTATCTCTCCTTGCTATTCTTTGGAACTCTGCATTCAAATGGGAATATCTTTCCTTTTCTCTTTTGCTTTTGGCTTCTTTTCTTTTCACAGCTATTTGTAAGGCCTCCTCAGATAGCCATTTTGATTTTTTGCGCTTCTTTTCCATGGGGATGGTCTTGATCCTTGTCTCCTGTACAATATCACGAACCTCCGTCCATAGTTCATCAGGCACTCTGTCTATCAGATCTAGTCCCTTAAATCTATTTTCCCTTAAATCTATTTCTCACTTCCCCTGTATGAAGACCTACAAGACCTTTTAGAACCAACAACCCCAAAAGATGTCCTTATCATTATAGGAGACTGGAATGCAAAAGTAGGAAGTAAGAAACACTTGGAGTAACAGGCAAATTTAGCCTTGCAATACGGAAAGATGCAGGGCAGAGGCTAATAGAGTTTTGCCAAGAGAACACACTGGTCATAGCAAACTCCCTCTTATAACAACACAAGAGAAGACTCTACACATGGACATCACCAGATGCTGCTGCTGCTGCTGCTAAGTCACTTCAGTCATGTCCGACTCTGTGTCACCCCACAGACGGCAGCCCATTGGGCTCCGCCATCCCTGGGATTCTCCAGGCAAGAACACTGGGGTTGGTTGCCATTTCCTTCTCCAGTGCATGAAAGTGAAAAGTGAAAGTGAAGTCACTCAGTCGTGTCTGACTCAGCGACCCCATGGACTGCAGCCTACCAGGCTCCTTTGTCCATGGGAGTTTCCAGGCAAGAGTACTAGAGTGGGATGCCATTGCCTTCTACGCATCACCAGATGGTCAACACATGGTCAGATACTCTATACAGTCAGCAAAAACAAGACCGGGAGCTGACTGTGGCTCAGATCATGAACTCCTTATTGCCAAATTCAGACTTAATTTGAAGAAAGTATGGAAAACCACTAGACCATTCAGGTATGACCTAAAGCAAATCCCTTATGATTATACAGTGAAAGTGAGAAATAGACTTAAGGGACTAGATCTGGTAGATAGAGTGCCTGATACATACTACTAAATGTATGCCTATAAATGAATGTGCTTAGTCACTCAGTCATGTCTGACTCTTTGCAACCCCATGGACTGTAGCCTGCCAGGCTCCTTTGTCCAGGGGGATTCTCCAGGCAAGAATACTGGAGTGGGTTGCCATGCCCTCCACCAAGGGATGTTTCCAACCCAGGGATCGAACCAGGGTCTCCTGCATTGCAGGTGGATTCTTTACCAGCTGAGATACTATTTTTATTTTAATAATCTTGAAGTCAATTTTGGAAAAAAGTCAAGTTTCCCATGTATAAGGAACAAGCTTGGTGCCCTAGACTGTGTGTTAGGAAGGCAGCTATGCTCAGCCCTATGTCACCAACACCATACTAGGCTGTGTGTTAGGGACCACGGCTCCCAACCTTCTGACTCACACTGCTCTCATCACAGATCAAGGCACACTAATGGAAAATTAGTATCTACTGAGTTTCAGCTCTTTGAGAAGAGTTGTGAGAAGTGAGTTTCAAAGTTTCGGCCCATGTAAATGCACTGCGGTTCTCCATCTCAGATTGACTCGCTGTGCTCAATGAGTTTCTCCCCTCTAACTAAGCTGACCTGGCAGTGGAACCAGACACTCGATAAACACATCTGACAGAAGCTGTAGGAAAACAGCAAAGAAGGCCATCTGTCTGTGGCTGTGATGACAGCGTCAATAGTGCATGCATCTTGAACAGTTTTCCCTGAAGTGATGGTGATTCTAGCCGCCTGTTCGGTACAGCTACTCTCTCTCCTCTGTTCTCATCAGTGACCAGTGAGTGATGACAGGTCACTATTCCATTTGAAACTCAAGAGCCAGACTTCTGTAGCCTGATGCCGTTTCCTCCTAGCTGAAAGATGAGTCAGTGTCAGTGAATTACAAGGGGGATCTGATGAGTATGGCGATTTAGAGGTCCGCCCTTCTCACATCTCCTGTTCCCACCCGCTTCACCTTTCTTCCTTTCTCTGCACTGCCTCAGATTTTTGCTCTCTTCATCTTCCTTGCTCTGTGCCCCCTATCTGTGAATTTGGGTAGGATGAATTCACACAGCCAACCAGACTTTCCTACCTTAGAGGGGTGCGCGCATTTCCCAGCCACAGAAGAAAACCAGCTTAGTTTTCACAGTACATCAGTTTTCCTCACTCTAAGTTACCTTGAGACAGTAACCAATATGGCCCCCAATTTTGATTATTTATGAGCTTTGATGCCATTCTTGGTTGTTTATTCCACAAGTTACACTCTCTGCTGGATTGACTCATCACATAGGGATGCCAGGTACTCACCAACTTTGTTCCAAGGGAACTAACATGTGAATCCATCCCTTGCTCACCCCTTACTCAACTGCTGAATGAGCCAAAGAGAAAGTTTTTTGTTTTGTTTTGGCCTTGAGCAGCATGTGGAAGCTTAGTTTCCCCTAAGCATGTATTAGAAGCACTGAGCTTTAACCACTAGACTGGCAGGGAAGTCCCAAGAGAAAAGATTTTTAACTGGGTACCTTTTTGATAAGATTTTACGTGTTGCTTTTAACTTAAACACATAAAAACCTTCCTCTTCTTCTACTCTCCCAATTTGTAGCAAAATAAATAAAAGAAAAGAACACTGCAGGGAGGGAGGCAAGGGGAGAAGACGTCCTCTCAGCAGCTACATATTAACTTGGAAATTTTTAGATAATTTCAAAGAGGGGGAAATTTAGAACAAATTATGTTTCCTGTAAAAGCAGCCATCACCCGTATTTAATGGATATGTGGAAGAACTTTTTGTCATCTGTCCCTAGATTTATTTGCTTCAATTATCTTCGTGGATGTCAATTTCAACTTTTCCTTTTCCCTTGAAAGAGAGGACATTGTTTATTAAACAGGAGATCCAATTCCTTTCTAAAGTATGAGGTACCTGTCATGTCACTAAAGAAAAGCATCTGTAAGCAGTCGCCTCTCCAGGGATGGACATAGAATCCTTGTTCAGATAAGATGATTAGATCTCAGCATCACATATGATGGGTACAAGCTTGAGTGTCATACCCTTAGAGCAACATTTCTCAATCCAGTTTGCACATTCAAATCACCTCTGTCTGTGTGTGTGTGTGTATACAGACATATACACACAGATTTCCTGGGCCTCACCCTGGAGACTCTGATTCAATTGGCCCAAGGGCCAAGCATTGGTAGGTTTGAAAACCTCCCTAGTAAATCTCCTGCGCACGCAGGTTGAGAACCATTAGCTCAGAGTTTTGAGAAGGAGTTTTCTCCCATGCTCCTACCTGGATGTGTTGCCCTGTGAACTCGATAACTTTCTTCTAAAATTCTAAAGGAGATTCTTGGTTACCTATTTGCGCGTGATAACAACCAACAACAAAAGAGAAAGGAAGTATAACACCTAGAGATGATAGGAAGGACTCGCCTGGTGGTCCAGTTGTTAAGAGTCCACCTGCCAATGCAGGGAACACAGGTTCAATTCTTGGTCTGGGAAGATCCCACATGTTGCGGGGCAACTAAGCCCGTGCACCATGGCTACTGAAGCCTGCTCAGCTCTAGAGCCCACGCCCTAAAACAAGAGAAGTCATCACATCAAGAAGTTCATGCACTGCAACTAGACAGCAGCCTCTGCTTGCAGCAAGTAGAGAAAGTCTGTACCCAGCAATGAAGACTCAGAGTAGCCAAAGATAAATTCAGTTCAGTTCAGTCGCTCAGTCGTGTCCAACTCTTTGCGATCCCATGAATCACAGCACACCAGGTCTCCCTGTCCATCACCAACTCCTGGAGTTCACTCAAACTCATGTCCATTGACTCAGTGATGCCATCCAGCCATCTCATCTCTGTCGTCCCCTTCTCCTTCTGCCCCCAATCCCTCCCAGCATCAGGGTCTTTTCCAGTGAGTCAACTCTTCACATGAGGTGGCCAAAGTATTGGAGTTTCAGCTTTAGCTGAAACTTCCAAAGAAGAGTCCTTCCAAAGAACACCCAGGACTGATCTCCTTCAAAATGGACTGGTTGGATCTCCTTACAGCTAAGGAGGGGATTCTCAAGAGTCTTCTCCAACACCACAGTTCAAAAGCATCAATTCTTCAGCACTCAGCGTTCTTCAGTCCAACTCTCACATCCATGCATGACTACTGGAAAAACCATAGCCATGACCAGATGGACCTTTGTTGGCAAAGTAATGTCTCTGCTTTTTCATATACTATCTAGGTTGGTCATAACTTTCCTTTCAAGGAGTAAGCATCTTTTAATTTCATGGCTGCAGTAACCATCTGCAGTGATTTTCGAGCCCCAAAAGATAAAGTCTGACACTCTTTCCACTGTTTCCCCATCTATTTCCCATGAAGTGGTGGGACCAGATGCCATGATCTTCGTTTTCTGAATGCTCAAGCCAACTTTTTCACTCTCTTCTTTCACTCTCATCAAGAGGCTTTTTTGTTCCTCTTCACTTTTTGCCATAAGGGTGGTGTCATCTGCATATCTGAGGATATTGAGATTTCTCCCAGCAATCTTGATTCCAGCTTATGCTTCTTCCAGCCCAGCATTTCTCATGATGTACTCTGCATATAAGTTAAATAAGCAGGGTGACAATATACAGCCTTGACATACTCCTTTTCCTATTTGGAACCAGTCTGTTGTTCCATGTCCAATTCTAACTGTTGCTTCCTGACCTGCATACAGATTTGTCAAGAGGCAGGGTAACTGATTGCTATTTTTTCAATGTCTTCTCTAATCAGTTGAGGGGTCATGTGAAAGACAGCAATAAATGATTGATCTTCTAGGCCACTTTATGTATATTTAAAGCACATCTAGTTCTTCTCTACAGATCAAATGAAAACTTAATTAGGTTCCTCAATCCAGTTCCAGAGAGACTCTGTGTGTGTGTGTGTAGGCTTTCCATACCAAAAAGCAGTTCTTAGAAAATAGCCAGGTATTGGAGAATTCAACTCAATTTGATACTGTGTGTGTCAGTCACTCAGTTGTATCTGACTCTTTGTGACCCCATCGACTGTAGCCCACTAGGCTCCTCTGTCCGTGGAATTCTCCAGGCAAGAACACTGGAGTGGGTAGCCATTCCCTTCTCCAAGAGATCTTCCCAACCCAGGGATCAAATCTGGGTCTCTAGTGTTGCAAACAGATTGTTTACCAGCTGAGCCAACAGGGAAGCAGGGTGTTGGAGAATTCAACTAAATTTGATACTATCTATCCAGAAATAGAATCAGATTACACAAGTAAAACAGTCAGCTCCACAAGAGAATTCTCCACTGAAGACACCAGTTACAAGCCCAGGTTGTCACCTGTGCTTCTGACCAACCAGCTACAAATTGGAGATTCCAATGACACCTTCTGACTGACTATGTTAATTATTTTCTGACTAGCTGGCTATAAATCAGAGGTTCTTATGACTCCCTCTTGAGTTAGATTAATTTGTTGGAATAACTCACTGAACTCTGAAAACTTGTTACTCACTGGATTATCTATTTACTACAAAGACTATAAAAGGCTATGAATCAACAGCCAGATGAAGAGATACATAGGGTAAGGAACTTCCATGCCTTGTCAGAGTGTGCTTTCCAAATCTTCATGTGTTCCCTCCAAACCCTGTCATTGGGATTTATGGAGGCTTCAGTCATTGGTCATTGAGCTCAATCTCCAGCCCGTCTACCTCCCCTCTAATCACATGGTTGGTTCTCCCAGCAAACAGCCCTCCAGTTACCTAAAGGGTTGCTCCCCACCACCACCATCACCCCCAAAGTCACCTTATCAACATAGCAAAAGATACGTTTATAACCCTTCAGTTCAGTTCAGTTCGATTCGGTCACTCAGTCCTGTCTGACTCTGTGACCCAATGGACTGAGGCCTCCCTGTGTCTCCACTAGCTTTGTTCATAATGATGCTTTCTAAGGCCCACTTGACTTCACATTCCAGGATGTCTGGCTCTAGGTGAGTGATCACACCATCATGATTATCTTGGTCATGAAAATTTTTTTTTGTACAGTTCTTCTGTGTATTCTTTGCCACCTCTTAAATAAAGGTGATAAAGAAGTAAGTTCTGGAAAGTTAAAATATTAGAATTTGAATGCTGGGTAAACTATGACGCTTATCTCTCCTTCCCTGCCCATCCCTATATGCATGTATGCTTGCATGCACATACAACACACACATGAGTGAACACACACAGAGTGACATACTGTAGCTCTATACACAAAAGCCTAGCTTTGGCCAACCTGACACAAAGCCCTGAAGCAGCTGATGTCTGTCAAAATCCTCTTCCTGCTCTTACTGGGCTGCTGGTGGCCTCTACTTACTGACAAGTCCTATTCGAACCTAAGTTTGGAATTCTAACGCATGTTCTCAGAGAAATGGTGTGATTGCGGTGAAGTTGCTTAGTCAGTGAGCCATAATACATCTGAACCAAAGTGCACAAAACATTCTAGGGCAATCATTGGGGATTTAGAGCACTGACAATATGTGTCAACCCTGCTCATTCCTGCGATACTGAGGTGTTCCCTGAAAGAATAATGACAGAGGCAGGAACAGTGACATGAAATGGTAATGATACAGGGAAAGGGGTAGATCAAGAGCAGAACCTTAAGACCTAAGGGACAGATTTCAACACAATCCTAGGCAAAATTTCAGCAAGTTATTTTGCAGGTATCAATAAGCCAATTCTCAATTTTATAAGGAGAAGCAAAAGACCCAGAATAGCCAACACAGTACTAAAGAAGAACAAAGGCAGAGGACTGAACAACCCAACTTCAAGACTTACTCCAAAGCTACAGTAATCGAGGCAGAGTGGTATCGGTAAAACAATTGACCAATGGTTCAATGAGACAAATTGAGAGCACAGAAATAGAACCATATAAATGTAGCCAACTGATCTAACAACCAAAGGCAATTCAACGGAGAAAGAATAATCTTTTTGATAAATGATGCTAGGGAACTTCTCTCACTATCCACTGGTTAAGACCTCACCTTTCAATGCAGGGGTTTGGGGAGCTAAGCTCCCACATGCCTGGTAGCCAAAAAATCAGAATATAAAACAAGCAATATTGTAAAAAAAATTCAGTAAAGATTTAAAAAATGGTCCACATCAGAAAAAATCTTTTAAAAAAAGTAAATGATGCTGGAACAATTACACATCCATGCGTGCACACACAGAAATTAACACAGATCTGGAGCTGAGAACTTTCACAAAATGAAGTCAAAGTGGATCATGTTGCTGCTTTCAGTCACCCAGTTGTGTCCTACTCTTCGCGACCCCGTGGACTGCATCAGGCCAGGCCTCCCTGTCTCTCACCGTCTCATGGAGTTTGCCCAAGTTCATGTTCATGGCATTGGTGATGCCATCCAGCCATCTCATCCTCTGATGCCCTCTTCTCCTTCCCTCAGTCTTTCCCAGCATCAGGGACTTTTTCCAGTGAGTCATCTGTTTGCATCAAATGATCAAAATACTGGAGCTTCAGTTTCAGCATCAGTCCTTCCAGTGAATACTCAGGATTGATCTCCTTTAAGATCGACTGGTTTGATCTCCTTGCTGTCCAAGGAACTTTCAGGAGTCTTCTCCAGCATCCAGTTTGAAGGCATCAATTCTTTGGTGTCCTGCCTTCTTTATGGTCTAGCTCTCACAATCGTACATGACCACTGAGAAGACCTTGACCATGCAGAAGTTTGTTGGAAGAGTGATGTCTCTGCTTTTCAACATGCTGACTAGGTTTGTCATCACTTTCCTGCCAAGAAGCAATCGTCTTCTGATTTCATGGCTGCAGTCACCATCTGCAGTGATTTTGGAGCCCAAGAAGAGGAAATCTGTCATTACTTCCACCTTTCCCCTTCTATTTTGCCATGCAGTAATGGGGCCGACTAAGGTCCATCTAGTCAAGGCTATGGTTTTTCCTGTGGTCATGTATGGATGTGAGAGTTGGACTGTGAAGAAGACTGAGCGCCAAAGAATTGATGCTTTTGAACTGTGGTGTTGGAGAAGACTCCTGAGAGTCCCTTGGACTTCAAGGAGATCCAACCAGTCCATTCTGAAGGAGATCAACCCTGGGATTTCCTTGGAAAAACTGATGCTAAAGCTGAAACTCCAATACTTTGGCCACCTCAGGCGAAGAGTTGACTCATTGGAAAAGACTCTGATGCTGGGAGGGATTGGGGGCAGGAGGAGAAGGGGACAACAGAGGATGAGATGGCTGGATGGCATCATGGACTGGATGGACGTGAGTCTGAGTGAACTTCGAGAGATGGTGATGGACAGGGAGGCCTGGTGTGCTGTGATTCATGGGGTCACAAAGAGTCAGACACGACTGAGCAACTGAACTGAGTTGAATGGGGCCAGATGCCATGATGTTAGGTTTTGTTTTTTTTTTTAATATTTAGTCTTAAGCTGGCTCTCCTGTGTCACTCTCATCAAGAAGTTCTTTAGTTCCTTTTGGCTTTCTTCCATTAGAGTGGCATTGTCTACATATCTGAGATTATTGATGTTTCTCTCGTCTGTCTTGATTCCAGCTTGTAACTCATCCATCCTGGCATTTCTCATGATGTGCTCAGCATGCAGTTTAAACAAACAGGGTGACCACAGACAGCTTTCTTTCTCAATCTTGAACCTATTAGTTATTTCTTACAGGGTTTTAACTGTTGCTTCTTGACCCGCATACAGGTTTCTCAGGAGACAGGTAAGATGGTCTGGTATTCCCATCTCTCTAAGAGCTTTCCACAGTTTGTCATGATCCACACTGTTAAAGGCTTTACTGTAATCAATGATACAGATAGGTGTTTTTCTGAAATTCCCTTGCTTTCTCTATAATCCAGCAAATGTTGGCAATTTGATCTCTAGTTTCTCTTCCTTTTCTAAACCCAGCTTGTGTCTGGAATTTCTTGGTTCGCATAATGCTGAAGTCTAGCATGCAAGATTTAAAGCATGACCTTACTAGCAGGGGAGATGAATGCAACTGTCTGATGGTTAACTCATTCTTTGGTAATACCTTTCTTGGGAGCTGGGATGAGAACTGACCTTTTCCAGTCCTGTGGCCACTGCTGGGTCTTCCAGATTTGCTAGCATAATGAATGCAAAACCTTGTTGGCATCATCCTTTAGGGATTTGAATAGTTCTGCTGGAATTTCATCACATCCACTAGCTTTATTAACAGCAGTGCTTGTTAAGGCCCACTGACTTTGCACTCCAGAAAGTCTGGCTCTGGGTGACTAACCACATCATTGTAGTAATTGGCTCATTAAGATCTTTTTAATACAGTTTTCCTGTGTATTCTTTCCATCTCTTCTTGATCTATTCAGCATCTGCTGGGTCTCTACAATTTTTTGTCTTTTATTGTGCCCATCTTTGGCCAGAAAGCTCCCTTGATGTTTCCTGCCCCTTTTGTTGTTGTTTTCTTCTTTTATTAAACACTGTTTATTGAAGAAGGCCTCCTTGTCTTCCCTAGCTGTTCTTTGGAACTCTGCATTTAATTGCATGTTCCTTTCCCTCTCTCCCTTGCTTTTCACTTCTCTTCATTGTCCACTATTTGTAAGACCTCCTCAGATAACCACTTTGCCTTCCTGCTCTTCTTTTTTGGGGGATGGTTTTCTGTGCCGCCTCCTCCAGAGGTCAGTATTATGGACCTCTGTCCATAGTTCTTCAGGCACACTCTTAACTAGATCTAGTCCCTTGAGTCTATTCATTACCTCTACTGTGAATTTACACAGGACTTGATTTAAGTCATACCTGGCTGTCCTAGTGTTTTCCTCAGCTTTCTTTAGTTTAAGACTGAATTTTGCTTTGAGAAGCTGATGATCTGAGTTACAGTCAACTCCAGATCTCGTTTTTGCTGACTGCATACAGCTTCTCCAACTTAGGCTACAGAGAATGTAATCAATTTGATTTTGGTATTGACCATTTGGTGATGTCCCTGTGTAAAGTCATGTCTTGTGACTAGTGCATTCTCTTGGCAGAATTCAGTTAGTCTTTGCCCTGCTTCATTTGGATCATAGTCCAAAATGGATCATAGTCTGAAGTTTAAAATATAATAGGAAATTCAGGTGAGCTTGATGGCTCTTTTGATAAGACACCAAAAAAATAAAATAAAATCCCTGACAGAAAAAACTGATAAGCTGGGTTTCATTACATTAAAAATTTTTGCTCTGTGAAAGATACTGTTAGGAGAATGAAAAGACAATCCACAGACTTGGAAGTAATTTTTGCAAAACATACTTTTTGTGGGATTGTATCCAAAATATACAAAGAGCTCTTAAAACTCAATAATAAAACAAATGACCCAGTTTTAAGTAGACAAAAGACCTGAACAAACACTTCACCAAAGAAGAAATGCAGGTGGCAAACATGGTATGAGAAGATGCTCTATGTACGTCTGCATTTAGTTTGCAAATGATCTGCAAACTAAAATAAAGAGACATCACTGCGTATCTATTCAAATGGATAAAATGCAAAGCACATGTAACCCAAATGCTGGTGGGGATGTGGAGCAACAGAAAATCTCATTCATTACTGCTTTAGAAGACAGTTTAGCAGTTTATTACAAAGCTAAACAAAGTCTTACCATATAATCTATCAATGGTACCCTTTGTTATTTACACAAGAGTTGAAAACTTGTGTCCATACAAAAACCTGCACACAAATGTTTATAGCAGCTTTACTCATAATTCCTAAAAACCTAGATCAACCAAGATATCCTTCAGGAGGTGAATGGATTAAAAAAATCCTGATACATCCAAACAATGGAATATGGAAGATCCTCTGGAGAAGGAAATAGTAACCCACTCCAGTATTCTTGCCTGGAGAATCCCATGGACGGAGAAGCCTGGTAGGCTACAGTCCACAGGGTTGCAAAGAATTGGACACAACTAAGCGACTTCACTTCAAAGAGAAGTGAGTTATTAAGCCATGAAAAGACAGCAGAATCTTAAATGGACATTGCTAAGTGAGAAAAGCTGGTCTGAAAAGGTTTTATGCATTGTATGATCTCAACCATATAACATTTGGAAAAGACAAAACTATTGAGACTTTAACAAGATCAGTGGTCACCAGAGGGAGGGATGAAAAGGAGGACTACAGGGGATTTTTAGGTGATGAAACTACTCTATATGATATTATAGTGGTGGATGCAGGACCTTATTCATTTGTCAAAACCCATAGAACTACACAATATGAAGAATGAATCCTAATATAAACCATGAGAGTGAAAGTGTTAGTTGCTCAGTCATATCCGACTCTTTGCAACCCCATGGACTATAGCCTGCCAGGCTCCTCTGTCCATGGAATCCTCCAGGCAAGAATACTGGAGTGGGTAGCCATTCCTTTCTCTGAGGGATCTTCCCCATCCAAGGAGCAAACCTGTGTCTCCCACATAGCAAGCAGGTTCTCTACTGTCTGAGCCACCAGTGACTTCAGTTAATAAAAATATATTGGAATTTTTTAAAATGTTGGTTACCTGTGTGTCTTTCTAAATTTGATACATACCAACACTGAGTAGGCCAAACAAACATATCCAAGTCCAGTTACCTCTTTGAGATTCCGGGCTTTCCCCCGAGTCAACAAAATTCTAAAGTGAGTACCAAACAACAAAGCTTTGCTGAAGTACGGTGGGTGGTCAGCTAGGTATGCCCATCTTCAAGTGACTTACTCATTCACATGAGGCAGCTCTTATAAATCCATATTCCTGGGATATCATGAATTATAACATGCATTGACCTTCTAGGCCACTCATGAGTGGTCAAAACTGTGGGTGAGACTAGTTTGCTATGTTAGTAATCCATGATAAATGCCTGTTTGAAGATGAGCCATTAGCAGTAGGAGATGGAAGAACAATTCTCCATGAGACCAAGCTGTGGGTCAGTCAGAAAAAAGACAGATCTGCCTGGCTAAAAAGAGGGAAAAAAGTTATGTGTACAATTTTAAATATGTATATAGTTTACAGATAGAATGAGGGTAATTTTTTGAGAAGGAAGTCATTGCATCTACAGGTAAGGTCCTCATCAGCCCACTCCAAATCAGCTGAAAGCATTTCACCTTCCATGCACTGTGTTCTAGGAGACAAAATAGTCCATGCCATTTGCAGAAAGTACATAGACAACTAGTGTTAGTCGCTCAGTTGTGTCCAGCTCTTTGTGACCCCATGGACTATAACCTGCCAGGATCCTTGGTCCATGGGATTCTCCAGGCAAGAATACTGGAATGGGCTGCCCTTCCCTCCTCCAGAGTATCTTCCTACCCAGGGGTTGAACCCGGGTCTCCTACATAGTGGGCAGATTCTTTACCATCTGAGCCAACCAGGGAAACCCAGATAAAAGTCACAGAAGAGGATTATCTGCAAAGAGAGAGAGCAGGGCATCCACTGGAGAAAATAAAGCTTTCAAGGAAGAGGGATGTTTTGGAGGAGCCTTGAAGGACTGGTAGAATTTTTATAGAAAGAAATCAGAATGAGGGGGACAGTCCCGATCAAAAGGGCATTGTGAGCAATGATCCGGATCAACAAGGACAAATGTAAGTGATGTAGTTTGGCTGAAGAAGGGCACACACAGAAGGATAATGGAAAATGTGGCTGAAGGGTGAGATCTGGATGTTAAATGGAGATTTCTGAATGTCAGGCTAGAGTATTTGCATTTAATTCAGTAGGCACTTAAGCATTAAGCACTAGATAGGATGCTAAAATTTTCCTTCTCCTCTCTGTCCTTGGACCTAATCTGGCAAATTTCTTTCTTCTCTTTTATGTTTTTCTTTCTATCCTTGTTGTCTTTGGCCACCCTTATTCTTCCCTTGCTTCTCTTCTTTCTTGCTCTGTTTCTGATAAATTTCAGGTCTTCCATCCTACTCCTCTCCTCTAGGCAAGCAGCGATGGCTGCAGCCAAATCTAATTCCATTCTCCTTCAGCCTGTGTGTTTTTTTCTTTTCATCTAAACTTTTATTTACCAATGAAGAGGTGTGGGATACATGTCGTCATTATTTTCAATGATTTCTATAAACTTTGAGAATAGGTGTTGTAGTCTTATCCCAATATAATATTTTAATTCAGCAGATTGCATTGCTTTAGTTGTGTAGATAAGTATTTTTAATTGATCTGTTTGTATTTGTTTTATAAAATCCAATTACAAAATTGAATGAAGCATTAAAAATTATTGTAAGGGAAAAGATATAGCGTAAAGAAATACTAAATAAACACTAATTCAGTTCAGTTCATTTC
>SJYC01127708.1:0-41670 GCA_006408675.1 Madoqua kirkii | reverse complement strand
TGTATGGCAAAACCATTACAGTATTGTAAAATAGAATAAAGTTTTAAATTAATTTAAAAAAAAAGAGGAGGGGAGAATAAAAGCCAGAAGGAAAGAAGAATGGAAACAAATAAAAGAATTTCCAAAGGGGGGGAAAAAAAAAGCATATAAACAAGGGAGAGAAGAATGTCTTTAAAAACTGAAGAGGATTAGAAAGACCACCATAAATACATGGTAAATAACAAAAGAAGAGGACAAGGATGGAAATGAGAGAGACACGGAGAGAGAAAGAGAGAAACTGAGAAATCACCCCCAACTTGTAAAAGCCACAGGGACTCTGCAACCTAGAGCAGCTGGGTCCTGTTTAAAAGTTTAGAGAAGGCAAAGGACTTCTTCAGTTATAGGAAGAACAAGGAAGACACATCCTTTTGTTGGCTTGGGGCAAGATGTGTAATGACATCGGATGATAGAGAAAACAGAGCTACGGGGCCTTGCAAGCCTCCTGCCTCCTGCGCAGAGAGGAAGTTCTTTGTCCTGGAAGGGGAGCTGCACAAGGTGGTAAGCATGCACAGAAGCCAGGAGTCCAGAGCTCTGAGCATCTCAGGTCGATCTGCGTCTCTCACCCCAAGTAAGTTATGTCATCCCAGATGGCAGAAGGAACTCATTGCAGATAAACTTGCTGCCCTCACCTTGTCATCTTTGACAGGCCCCAAAGATCTGGAATGCTGCTTTTAAAAAAAAATGCTGTATCTGTTTATTTTTGGTTGTTCTGGGTCTTCATTGCTGCAAGGGCTTTTTCTAGTTGCCGTGAGCAGGGGCTACCCCTCCATTGTGCTGCGTGGGCCTCTCATTGCAAGTGCTTCTCTTGTTGTGGAGCACACGCTCTAGGTACTGGGGCTTGAGTTGTTGCAGCAGGCAGGCTCCGTAGTTGCGGGTCTCAGACTCTAGAGCTTGTACTCGGTAGTTGCGACACACAGGTTTAGTGGCTCCATGGCATGTGGAATCCCCCTGGACCAGGGAGAGAGCCCGTGTCCCCTGCATTGGCAAGCAGATTCCTATCCGCTGAACCACCAGGGAAGTCCTGGAATGCTGCTGTTAAACTCAAGAGGAGCAAAGAATAAAAATATGAGATCTCATTATAGCTCACTCCAGTTGTTTGCAAATTATGTTTCTCAGATCCCTCCTGAGGCTTTTTTTTTTTTTTAATGCAGTCTTAAATTACAGAAATCAAATACAGAAAATGAGTCAAAGCAGAGATACTCTGGGTGTCACAGGGAAAGGAAGCTAGGAGCACCCCCATTGTGTCCCCCTCTTTCCCTGGAAACAGGGCACACCTCAAGGCGCTCTAATGAACCCTAGAGTGAAAAACCACCTCTTTAGATCAGGAAAGTTGACATTTGCTGAATAAATCATTTGTTAGCTCCTCTAAAGGAAGCAGCAGACCCTGGAGGCTAGCCAGCAAGGGTTGCCTAGGAGAAAATAAGGACAGACTAGCCTCACTTCCTTTTCCATAGGCTACAGGTGGAATGCTACAGCAGATTTCATCTAGATTTGAGCAATATGCATCACAGCATCTCTCATGATAATCTTACAAAGTGAAGTCTCTGTGATGATGCCACTGGGTGGATGCTACGCTATTGAGACCATCCTCCAAAGGTTGTTGGTTAATGGGTTAATGCAAACCTTGGGGGAATTTCTTTCTTTCTTTTTTGATTTTGACTTAAAATTTTTTTTATAGTTGAAAGGTAATTGCTTTACAGAATACTGTGGTTTTCTGTCATACATCAATAAGAATCAGCCATAGGTACACCCATACACACCCATGTAAAATGTACAATTAGTTTGCTCAACATCACATTGCTGGCAAGTGGAAGAGTGAGGACTATGCCTAATGACTGCCAAAAACTTGGCTATTAGCAGGTGAGGATATTAGTGACACTCATGACATGAAACTATCAAGGATAAGTAATAAGTCAGATAATGAAATTGTCATTCAGAAGGTCAACAGCTCAAAATGATAGACCACATTTAAAATAATGAATGTAAACAGAATGAATAGCTGAAGGTCTAAAACAAAACAAAACAGCAGCAAAACAAACTCAGTTACATAAATCCAAGATGAGAGAGAGATGGCTTAATAGCAGTGCACGTAAAAGAATAAGGGGTTTTAATTAAAGACGGACTTGTTATGAGTAAATGGTGAAATACAGCTGCAAAACATGAACTTGAGTCACATTAATAGGCTTAGAGGGTCCCCAACCAAGGCACGTCCAAGTCTGCTGGGACCTGTGGTGTTCATTGTCGTATATACAGGATTCTGTGCTGGGAATCACATTATAAGAGGGATGGTGTTAGAAACGCAGTTGAGATGGTTAAAAGTGTGGAAGTAATCTGGAAATACTTATCTTAGAAAGAAGTAGGCAGTGGGAATAGGAGAGCTATTTTCAAGCATGTGAAGGGCCACTTGCTCAGGTTGCTACTTACAACAGGAGTGTTCTGTGCTTTAGTAGAGAGAACCAGCCTTAGAGGCACTTTGGTTTTGTATGTTTTCAACACTTAGGACCAATAGGAGCCCCAGGACCTGGCTCCCAGATGGAGTTTCCAAAGCTAGACTTTGAACAAGTCTTTGGAGAGTTTCAGGTAAAGATGGCAAGAAGAGCTGATTCCCTGATTAATATGCAATAATAAGCAAATAATAAAACCTACCCTTCCAAACAAAACCAACCAACGAAACAATAAACATACAATCAAGCTTCACTAACAGCAGCCAAACAAGGAGACATGCAGCTTCTTGCCAGCAATTTTTTAAAGGCTTAAGAATAAAATCCAGTTAGCCAGGGGATGAATGCTAAACTAGTAAAAACACACACAAAACCCCTGCACAGAACTCAAAGCTAAGTGACACTAGAACAGTGTTTACCATGTTCTCAGAAAAAGGATTTGTGACATAACAATTTTATCCAGGTTATCCTTCAACAACAAAGACAGTAGGCATAGTCTCAAGCATGCAGGAGCTCAATATACCTTACCATGGGTCCTTCTTGCCTATTTACTGATCAATAAAGTTGAAATGCAAGACACTAGAAGAGGACTCAAAATAAATTTTAAAAAGGAAAAAGAATCAGAAATTAGCATTGAATCCTATGGATTTATTCTATAAATGTCAATGTAAATGTTAAAACCTTGACAGAATAAATTTAATATAATCAAAATTCAGTAGCATTCAGAGGGGAACGGGAACAAGCTATGAATGTATACCAGGAAATCAAAAATATCTAAAATTAAAACAGTTTAAGAGCACTTTAACCTGTTAAGTTTTGTTTTGAATAATATTTTCATCTCAATTGTAGGGATTCTTTGAGGAAGCAAGATCTTGAGTGGTGAAGATACATTTATCTGAAGTTTGGCACTTTTTTCACTTCAATTTCATTTATTTCCTTTTTTTGAGGAATATTAAATTTAATGCTTTGCTAAAAATAGCATGGATAGTGTGGTAGATACAATAGCTTGGACTATTACATCGCTTCAGTTTCCCTCTACCCCGTCGTCTTGTTCTTCAGGGGCTGGAATCGTACAGTGAATCTGTATTTGCAGACCCTTTCTCTCTCTCTTTTTTTCCACATCATGTGGCATGTAGAATCTTAGTTCCCGGACTAGGGATTGAACCCATACCCCCTATATTGAAAGCACAGAGTCTTAACTACTGGACTGCCAGGGAAATCCCTCTTCAGACACTCCTGCAGCTCCTGTTCCAACAAAAATTTAGGAGTCACAAATCAGATGCACTTTTGTAGGACGAATTCAGGACAGAGTTCAGTGAGGACAGGTGGTGGCCCTGGAGCTTTAGCAGTTGCATGATGGGTCTGGGGCCCACAATTCCAGCGGGGCTCTGACTCCTGCCTTATAGCTAAGGCAACCCCGTGGTTCCTGGAACCAAAACTGAGAAGTAAGGTGATCACTTCCTAGTGGCTGAATTGCACTGGGATAGTATATTAATTTCCTGTGGCTCCACTATTACATCGCTTCAGTTTCCCTCTACCCCGTCGTCTTGTTCTTCAGGGGCTGGAATCGTACAGTGAATCTGTATTTGCAGACCCTTTCTCTCTCTCTTTTTTTCCACATCATGTGGCATGTAGAATCTTAGTTCCCGGACTAGGGATTGAACCCATACCCCCTATATTGAAAGCACAGAGTCTTAACTACTGGACTGCCAGGGAAATCCCTCTTCAGACACTCCTGCAGCTCCTGTTCCAACAAAAATTTAGGAGTCACAAATCAGATGCACTTTTGTAGGACGAATTCAGGACAGAGTTCAGTGAGGACAGGTGGTGGCCCTGGAGCTTTAGCAGTTGCATGATGGGTCTGGGGCCCACAATTCCAGCGGGGCTCTGACTCCTGCCTTATAGCTAAGGCAACCCCGTGGTTCCTGGAACCAAAACTGAGAAGTAAGGTGATCACTTCCTAGTGGCTGAATTGCACTGGGATAGTATATTAATTTCCTGTGGCTCCTGTAACAAATTGCCACAAATTTGGTGGCTTAAAACAAAAGAAAATGATTGTATTATAGTTCTAGAGGCCAAAAGTCTGAAGTTAGTATCCTTGAGCTGAAATCGAGGTATCAGCAGGTTATTCCTTGCTTCTTCCATCTTCTGGTGGCAGTCTTCCTTGGCTTGTGGCCACATCACTCTAATCTTGGCCTCCATCTTCAGTTGCCTTTTTTTGGTCTGTGTTAAATCTTTCTCTCCTTCTACTTATAAGGATACATTCACTTGTATCCATGTCTTTAGGGTCCACCCTGATAATCCTGAATAATCCTCTCTCAAGATCACATCTGTGGAGAGTCTGTTTCTAATAAGGTAATATTGACAGGTTCCAAGGACTAGGATGTGAGTATATTTTAGGACTGTCTTTTAGTATACCATACATGACATGATCCTGGAGCCTGAATTTGGGGCACAACCTTCCTGGTTCTCCAGACTCCTAACTGTGGCTGAAGTCGACACTGCCTGACACACCAGTTCTAAAGCATTGTTCTGGAGGTCATACTTAAGAGACCCAAGCCTCCAGCCTGCTCCCAGGGCCCTTCCTGAATTCTGTTTGTACCCAACTTCCTGTACGCTTAAACCGTAAGAGCTTTGTATTACATGTAACTGCTAATATGGTTGTTTACATATTGTTTATGTATGATTGTAGACTTTTATCTGTATATCTGTATAGATGAGCTAATCATTCACTCTACTCCAATGCACAAAGACACTACTTTTATTTTTAAATTTTTTTAATAGAGTAATTTTATTATTGTGGCTGAAGTCGACACTGCCTGACACACCAGTTCTAAACCATTGTTCTGGAGGTCATACTTAAGAGACCCAAGCCTGCAGCCTGCTCCCAGGGCCCTTCCTGAATTCTGTTTGTACCCAACTCCCTGTATGCTTAAACCGTAAGAGCTTTGTATTACATGCAACTGCTAAAATGATTGTTTACATATTGTTTATGTATGATTGTAAACTTTTATCTGTATATCTATATAGATGAGCTAAATCATTCACTCTACTCCAATGCACAAAGACACTACTTTGTTTTATTTTTAAATTTTTTTATAAAGTAATTTTATTTATTTATTTATTGGTCATACCATGAGGCTTGTGGGCTCTTAGTTCTCCAACCAGGGATCAAACCCACGCCCTCTGCATTGGAAACATGGAGTGTTAACCACTGGGCCACCAGGGAATTCCCCCACCTTGTTTGAAATAAATGCTCTGGTGTTGGTTGTAAGCTCCTTCAGTTATGTAGTAATGGTTGTTGTGGTGGAGGGAATACTAAGAAGGACGCATTGAAATTTTACTCCAGTTTAGCAAACTTAATATAATGAACAAGTTTATGGAGTTCACTGAGGTAACGTCTCAGTCAAGTACTCCTCGCTCCTCTCCAGGGTGGAGTCTGTGGAGACTTCATGGGTTCACGGTGGCATCAGTGGGGAGGGAAAGACAAAGTCCTCCGATCCACACTCAGCTCTTTGGCTACCAGGGATCTCTGCTTTGCACTGGCAGTTGTAGGCTCTTTCCTAGACTGTGGTTTCTGAGATACCCACCACTGGCGTTTGTGGTACCGGCCTTTTCCCTCTGCTCTTGAAGTCCCACACAACTAGACTTCTGTCTACTGACTCCAGTCCACAGGTCTTCGGTATTCCTGCCCTCAGACATGTAGGAACTTCTGGGCCCCTTGCAGGACGCACCAGGCTATGAGGGAGGAGGAGCATGTCTTCAGATTGAACTATCCACCTGGGCCCCATTGGAGGTGGGGGCATGCGATGGTGCTCTAGAGACTGATAATGTCTTTGCAGGATGGATGGGGAAGCCCTCTGGTTCTTGGACTTCTGTTAGCTATCTAGATACTTTAAGATTCCCTCTGTGCACACAAGTTTGGTTGTAAGGCAGGTTGAAAACCAGAACCTTGTGTCTGACCTCTCATTCTGTCTGACCCTTCTTCTCCTAAAATTCCTGGAATGAGAACTGGGCAGGTTTGGGAGTTTCTTTTGCATCTGCAGCACGTCTGTCTACTGACATATTCTTCCTAGGGTAGCCATTGCATAATGGAGAGAAGTCCCCTGTATGCCAGAGAAGAAGCTCTGCGATCTAGTACTCATGTTAAAGGGAGCATGGCTTAAAAATCCTTTTCTCTCTGATTACCTCTGACTTTCCTGAATATTTTCTTGTTTGAACTCAAGGTCAGGAAAGTTAGCTGTCATCAATTCTCCCTGATCCAGGTTGTACATGTTCTTCCCCAGAAGCAATAAGTTATTGGAACTCAACAACTGAACTCTGATGAGGGAAGCCTACTGGGGAACCAATTAAGAAGAAAATTAGAAAAGATTAATCTCATATTTAAAAATATTGGCTGTTAATCTATGTACTCAGATATGCCTGTAACGTTATCCACTAAATTTTCATTATGGTTACTTTTAGATTGAAGCAATTGGTAATTACTTTATTCTTTGTACTTTCAGTTATTGCTAGGATTTTTAAAAATACTTTAATAAAAATATTCTTAACAATTTGGTTTGAACCCTTTCTCTGCAACACTATATCAAGAACTGCATCATATTGACCCTCCATAATTCAGTAGTCACAAATTCATTAACTGGTTGGACTTCTGCCATGCTCCAGGTTATACATTAAGCATTAAAAATGAAATAAATAAACATCATGTTTGTCTTCTGGGAAATCACAGTTTCAAAAAGAATTCTAAGTACACAGCTCTAGCACAATCTGATAAGTATGATGACAACATTTCTTGACTTTACATGTCATGAAAACCTGACTCAATTTCATAACACATTTCATTAAAAATCCACATACGAGCTGAGATCTAAGCAGGGGCTGGGGATAGAAACACATCATTTCTACTGGAGAGTTTTCCACCAGGAGGTCTCAGGGCTTTCATGTTTCCCCTGAAATTCTGCAGGACAGAGTTCACAGGCTGGAACTCTCTTCACCTTCAACCTCTTGCCGAGTGGTCTACCTGCAGGAAGCAAGAGCTGTTGTAAGAAGTCAGCAGTGATGGGTTCTGTGTCATGGATCAAAGAGAACACAGGTGGCGGGATGGGTGGCCGTGTGTAGCTTGGTAGGATCTTCAGCCACCAGGGAGGAAGTGACTAAAGCAGGGAGTCAGAGTTCTGCTCTGTTCTACACAAGATGATTCTCTTCAAACCTGGTCTCCACGTTGAGCTGACTCACCAACTTCCTCCTCCCACGGAGTTAGAGCTGCCCCTCTCCCAACTGCAGTGCTGAGCGTTTGTTTCAAGGTAGATTGTCAGAAACCTGTTTCATTTCTCCCTTCTATTTCTAGGGCTGTCACTGACTTATTGAGTCATATTTGGCAAGCTCAGAATCTCTCTTTTCCCATTTTATCCATCTGGATAATACAGTTTATAAAGAGTTCTAGGCATTTTGTTTCGAAAAAGGTATAAGCATGTACAAATAATAGTGTTGTTTACCAGAAGGTTTTTATCAGTACATAGCTCAATTAAAACATGATCTTACTGCAATAAAAATATTTTTGTCTATTTTATTCTTCACTGGCATGAAAGCTCTTTGAAAACAAGGACCATGTGTTTATTATTTCTATTCCCAGCACTCGGCACAGTACTGTATAATGAAGCCTATTATTCTCTGCCTGATCCTTGAACCCAGTGGGAAATCCATGCATGTTGATGAGTAGCCTGGAAGTGCTGTGAAGTCTTGTGATACATTTGGACCCCTTTTGAAATGTAAGTCTAGAGCTCTCATCTGTTTTTTAATAGTGTAAGCCAAAAAACCAGAAACCCCCAAAAAAGCAAACCAAAACAGTTAAAAACTATAAAGGAGGCCCTTTAATATCTCTTTACTGAATGAATGTACAGCTGAAACTCTTCTGTCTCAACATTAGACAATTAATTCATTCCTAAGGAGTGCCAGAGTTCTGGAGAAATCGACACCATCTCACAGTATCTGCAATGGTCCATTTAATACCAAATGCAAAGGGAGAAAATAGAAAGAAAAGAAAAAGGTAAACACCATGACCACCTTACTGACGAGGAAGACTATCACTTAATACCATGCTCTTGCCCCAGCTCAGGGTAAACATGCCCAGGTTGTCTATTTAAATCACAGCAGTCAAACTACTATAAAAGCCTCAACATGGTGTCTTACAAAGAGAAGATACTGCATTTATATTTGATGGTAGCAAGAAGGAAGCAAGATGAAATAAAAGTAAGATACTGTAAGGATGTCACCATAAAAGTTCTGCTAGAACTTAATTGTGTCATAAATATTTAGGGACTTGGTTATAAATGTGATTTCTAAATTTGTACTCATAAGCTTTTTTTATTTAAATCAAATGTATTGAAGAGAGCAACCAAAAGTATAATCAATATTTCTAATTTTATGCAGCTTTATTTGTACCTTTTTAAAAAATCTGCTTCTCCCTAATAGACTGAAAGTGCCTTGAGGTTAGATCCATGTTTTGTTTTGATGTGTTCCTCTTTTGCTCTCAACAATTTATACTGAACACAGGGCTTTACTTTCACTGATGCTTTAATATCAGTAATTTAAATATTACTAATACAGATGAAGGAGAAGTATCTAATTATGAATAAGTTACAAATGCCTCTCATATATGAGATTGTTCCATTTATCAGTGATTTATTAAATCTCTGTAGTAAAGCACATCACAACCTGTATTAAGTCTTTTTTTAATTCTATAATTTTTTTTTAGTGACTAAACAACAGCAATTGATTAATAGAGTATAACGATTTAAATGTGTTAGTTACAGGTATACAGCAAAGTGAATAGTTATACATGTATCAACTCTTTTTTAGATTCTTTTCCCATATTTGTCATTACAGAGTATTGAGTAGAGTCCCCTGTGCTATATAGAAGATCCTTATTAGTTATCTATTTCATATAGAGTATACTGAGTCTTGAACTAGAATATAGACTATGCAAAATAAGAGACAGACATGTCACACCTATTTGCTGGTTTTGGAATGTAAGGAAATCACTCAGTTGGACAGTGAAGATTAGAAGTCTATATATTTGTTTAATTTTGAAGAATTTTAATTTTTAGCTATTATAAAAATGTTGCCAAAGAGCTGCCTTAAAATGTATAGTTTAATGAATTATTATATGGCTGACATTCTTATATCCAACACCAAAGTCAAGACATAGAACTTGACCAGCCACCTCAGAAACCTTTCTACATATCCTATCCTAATTATAGTTTCTTCATTCTTTCTCACTTTCCTATCCCAAGTAATCACCGTCCTGAATTTTATAGCAGTGCTTTTCTAAGAGTAGTCTGTGGACCAGACGTTTCATCACTACCTGGGGGATTGATAGAAATGCAAATTCTTAGGTCCCATCAGACCTACTAACTCAGAAACTCTGGAGGTGGAAACCAGTAATCTGTTTTATGAGAAACCATCTAAGTGATTCTGTTGTGTTTTTAGTTTGAATTAAGCAAGTAGCAGGGTACAGATTAACATACAGAAATTGGTTTCATTTCTTTACGTGCGTGGGTGTTTGCTGAGTTGCTTCAGTCGTGGCATGTCCGACTCTGTGCTACCCTATGGACTATAGCCTTCCAGGCTCCTCTGTCCATGGGATTCTCCAGGCAAGAATACTGGAGTGGGTTGCTGTGCCCTCCTCCAAGGGATCTTCCCGACCCAGGGATCGAACCAGAGCCTCATGTCTCCTGAATTGGCAGGCAGGTTCTTTACCACTGGCGCCACCTGGGAAGCATTTCTTACACGAACAAGAAATTATCGCAAAGGAAATGTAAAAATAAATCCCTTTTACAATCACATAAAGAAAAAAAACTTCAGAATAAACCTGAATAAGGAAGTGAAAGATTTATATGCTTCAAACTATGAAACATGAATAAAAGAAATTGAAGATGATTCAGGAAGTGAAAGATTTATATGCTGAAGACTATAAAACATTAATAAAGGCAATTGAAATAGAAAGCTATCCCATGCTTCCAATTGGGTTGGAAGAATTAATATTGTTAAAATGGCCATATTACCCGAGGCAATCTACAGATTTAACACAAGCGCTATCAACTCATCCATAACTTTTTTCAAATAATCTTAAAATTCATACAGTGTGGTACTGGCACAAAAGGGCTTCCTTGGTGGCTCAGAGGTAAAGAATCCACCTGTCAAAGTAGGAGATGCAGGTTCAGTCCCTGAGTTGGGAAGATCTCCTACAGAAGGAAATGGCAACCCACTCCAATATTCTTGCCTGAGAAATCCCATGGACAGAGGAGCCTAGTGGGTGATAGTCCATGGGGTCACAAGAGTCAGACATGACTTAGCAACTAAACAGCAACAACAACAATTGGCACAATTGGATATGTGGACATATGGATCAATGGGACAGAATGGAGAGCCCAGAAAAACCCACATACTTACTGTCAAAGTGGGTGATAGTCCATGGGGTCACAAGAGTCAGACATGACTTAGCAACTAAACAGCAACAACAACAATTGGCACAATTGGATATGTGGACATATGGATCAATGGGACAGAATAGAGAGCCCAGAAAAACCCACATACTTACTGTCAGTTGATCTTTAACAAAAGAGGCAAAATATACAATAGAAAAAAATACAATCTCTTCAGCAAGTGGTGATTGCTAAGTTAGACAACTGCATGTAAATCAGTGACACTGGAATATACCCTCACATACACCAAACAGTAAAATAAATTCAAAACGGCTTAAAGACTGAAATAGAAGATATGATATCATAAAAATCATAAAGAATATAGGCAAAACATTCTGACATAAACCCTACCAATGTTTTCTTCAATCAGTCCCCCAAGGCAATAGAAATAGAAGCAAAAATAAACAAATTGGACCTAATCAAAATGGCAAGCTTTTGCAGAGCAAAGGAAACAGTAAACAAAGTGAAAAGACAACGAATGGACTGAGAGAAAATATTTGCAAATGACACAATGGACAAGGGGTTGATTTCCAAAATATACAAATAGTTCATTCAATCAACAACAACAAAATAACTCAATCAAAAAATGGACAGAAGACTGAATAGACAGTTCTCCAAAGACCAGATGGTCAACAGGCATATGAAAAGATGCTCATCATCACTAATTACTGGAGAAATGAAAATCAAAGCTACAATGAAATGGGTAACAGCTCACAGTGGTCAGAATGGCCATCATTAAAAAATCTACAAATAACAGATCCTGCAGAGAGTGTGGAGAAAAGGGAGTCCTTTTTCCTATGAACAACCCTACACTGTTGATAGGAACGTAAACTGGTATAGCCACTATGGAAACCAGTATGGACGTTCCTCAAAAAACTAAAAATAGAATTACCAAATAATCCAGCAATTCCACTCCTGGGCGTATATCCAGACAGAATCATAATTTAAAAAGATACAGGCACTGCTTCATAGCAGCAGTACTCACAATAGCCAAGACATGAAAACAGTTCAAATGTTCACAGACAGATGAATGGATAAAGCAGTGGTACATATATACAATGGAATGCTACTCAGTCATTAAAAAAGAATAATGCCATTTGCAGCAATATGGATGGACCTAGAGACTGTCATACTGAGCAAAGTAAGTCAAAGAGGAAATACTGGGATGGACATGTACTCACTGCTATGTTTCAAATAGATAGCAGACAAGGACCTAATGGATAGCACATGGAACTCTGCTCAATGCTGTGTGGCAGCCTGGATGGAGGGGGAGTTTGGGGAAGAGTGATACATGTGTATGTATGGCTGGGTCCCTTCACTGTTCACCTGAAACTGTCATAATATTGTTTGTTAATTGGCTATACCCCAATCTAAAAGTATTTTTAAAAATGAAACACAAATACCACGTATTACTTATATGTGAAATCTAAAATATTACACAAATGAACTTATCTGTGAAACAGAAACACTCACAGACGTAGAGAACAGACTTGTGGGGGAAGGCGGGATTGGGAGTTTGCGGTTAGCAGCACCAAACGATTATATAAAGAGTGGGTAAGCAACAAAGTGAAAGAGGAGAGCGAAAAAGTTGGCTTAAAGCTCAACATTCAGAAAACGAAGATCATGGCATCCGGTCCCATCACTTCATGGGAAATAGATGGGGAAACAGTGTCAGACTTAATTTTGGGGGGCTCCAAAATCACTGCATATGGTGACTGTGGCCATAAAATTAGAAGACGCTTACTCCTTGGAAGAAAAGTTATGACCAACCTAGATAGCATATTCAAAAGCAGAGACATCGCTTTGGTGACTAAGGTCCGTCTAGTCAAGGCTATGGTTTTTCCTGTGGTCCTGTATGGATGTGAGAGTTGGGCTGTGAAAAAGGCTGTGTGCCGAAGAATTGATGCTTTTGAACTGTGGTGTTGGAGACAACTCTTGAGAGTCCCTTGGACTGCAAGGAGATCCGACCAGTCCATTCTGAAGGAGATCAACCCTGGGATTTCCTTGGAAGGAATGATGCTAAAGCTGAAACTCCAGTACTTTGGCCACCTCATGCCAAGAGCTGACTCATTGGAAAAGACTCTGATGTTGGGAGGGATTGAGGGCAGGAGGAGAAGGGGATGACAGAGGATGAGATGGCTGGATGGCATCACAGACTCGATGGACGCGAGTCTGAGTGACCTGCGGGAGTTGGTGATGGACAGGGAGGCCTGGCGTGGTGCGATTCATGGGGTCACAAAGAGTCAGACATGACTGAGCAACTGAACTGAACTGAAGTAACAAAGTCCTACAGTATAGCACTGGGGAGCTATATTCAATAAACCCAATGGAAAAGAATATGAAAAAGAATGTGTGTGAACACATATATATATTTACATATATATATGTATGTATGCATATACATGTATACATATATATATGGATAACTGAATTACTTTGCTGTGCAGCAGAAATTAGCACAACATTGTAAATCAAGTATACTTCAATAAAGAAATTTTTAAAAGAAGTTTGAGAACCACAGTTTTACAGTAATTACTTCCTTGTTTCTCTTTATAGTTTCATAAACAAACATGCACCCCCAATACTGTCCTTTATTCTTGCCCATTTAAAAAAGTGATTTCTTTATTTTTGACTGTGTTGGGTCTTTGTTGCCGCATGGGCTTTTCTCTAGTTGCAGTACAAGGGCTTCTGATTGCTAAGGCTGCTCTTGTTGGGGACCAGGGGCGCTAGGCACTTGGGCCTCAGTAGCTGTGGCATCTGAACTCAGTAGCTGCGTCTCATGTGCTCTAGACCACAACAAGCTCAATAGTTGTGGTGCACAGGATAAAGTGGCTCCATGGCACGTGGGATCTTCCCAGACCAGGGATCGAATCCATGTCTCCTGCCTTGGCAGGTGGATTCTTTACCACTGAATCACCAGGGAAGCCCCTAGTCACGCCCATTTTTAAGATTTAATATGTCTTTTACATCTCTTTTAATCTAAGTGTTTCCCCTTTAGCCCTTTACTTTCAATCCCAAGATTTCTTTTCCTTACAATTTGAGTGTTAAAGAACTCAAGCCTTCTGACCAGTAACATTTTCCAGGGTTTGAACTTTGCTGATGGAATACATGAATTTGAATTTGAATACATGAATTTGCTGATAAATACATGAATACTCATGCTTCAGTGCAGCATATACAACATGTCTTCTGTATTTCCTCCTAACTGGCTGCTGGATCTAGGAGCTTAATTGGACTTCAGTTTGATCTCATTGACAAGCTTATAGGGAGTGTTCTGTTCTTCCATCAGGAGTCATATGAAGTCTGGTTGTCCCTCCTTTTGTGATGTTGGAAGCTGATGATAATGTCTAACTCCATTAATTTATCAGGGTCTGAAAAATGCTATCATTTCTTTATAGCTAGAATACTTTTACATAGATATTTCTGTCATCTATTAATTTGAAGGTACAGAGGCAATAAATATTTGATTCTTTCCCATTTTTTAAATTAGATTTGAGGATAGTAAGTTTGTTCTCCACTATTCTCCTAAGTGATCAATTATTTTTTTAATATCATTATGGCTCATGGATTTCCACATATTTGACAGGTTTAAATGCATTATGATTACAATCATTTTTGAAACTCAAATCATCCCATCTTGAGCCAGTGTGAGTCACTTTAAGTTGACTCCTGAGTCCTTCTGTGAGGACCTAATAGACTTTGATACTTTTCTTACTATCTGGAATAATAAGATGTTCTAGATCCATCCTGTATCTTTCCTACCCTGGACTGAAATCCCGTATTAGGAAGCCCTGGCTCCTTTTAGTAAAACAGTATTTCATGACCATAGTCGGAGCACTAGAGGAGATCACTAGAGTGAGACATTGTTTTTAGAACTTTACAGTAAATGGAGAAAGTTATAAAATATATCTGTGTGTTTGTGTGTGTGTGTTAGTTATCTAATACTGTGTAATAAATTATTCCTAAACACAGATGCTTAAAACAATAAGCATTTCTTATTTCAAATAGTTTCTCTGGATCAGGAATCTAAGAGGAGCTCACCTGAGTAGGTCTGACTTAGGATCTCTTATGAGGTTGCAGTCAAAATGCTGGCAGGCCTGCAGTCATCTGAAGGCTTGACTAGACTAGAAGATTCACTTCTAAGGTAGGGCATTCCAGACCAGCAAATTGGGGCTGGCTGCTGGCAGGAGGCCCCGTTTCCTCACCACATGGTCCTCTCAGAGGGCTGCTTCAGTGTCCTTAAGACAGGGCAGCTGACTTCCCTCAGAGTAAATGATCTAAGAGAATAAAGCAGAAACCACTATATCATTTATGATCTAGCCTTGGAAGTCGCATTCTGTCATCACAAGTTACTCCCCTAGTGACACAGGAAGAGTCAGGGGAGCAAGACTGAAGACAGAGGGTCATGAACATCCAGAACATCCCCAGAGAATCACTGGGGACCATGGTTGATATCTGAAGATAAAATACCTCATATACTAACAGTGACACTTCCACTTCCCATGTAAGACTCAAGGGGTTTTTTTTGTTTGTTTTTTTAATGCTCTATTATATCTCCTTTCTTTCACACTGAGAATCCTAGCAATTAGAGCTATTTCATAATTACCCTTTTGTTTCTAGGTTAGTTCAGGTCTTTCAAGAGCAAATACTAAGGTAGGATTAGACATGTAAAAGATTTTGGAGAAGAAAAGCCTGGAAAGAAGGAAGGGGAGGAAATAAGAGCAACAGGGACAAGCTGCAGATAACGCAAGTCTAGGGCCTGGGAAAGGAAGGAGGATGGGTAGGAAGAGCCTCAGACAACGGCCCAGTCTAAGAGAGTTTGGGGCAAGCAGATGGGGCGCCCTGAAGCCAAAAAGGTGAGTTGGAGTCCTGCATTCAAGCAGAAATAGGCCTACCCTAATATGCCACCACGCCCTCCTCTGCAGTGCTCATTCATTGGCTGAGAGGAGGGGGCGCGGCAGTGAGAGGGCCAGAGGGTGGAAGCTGGGGCTGTCAATCAACTGTATCCAGGAAGTAGGAGATCTGAAAAAGTAGCTCGATTTCATGGATGATACAGCTTTATCCCACATTATACACAATGGGCTCAGAATAATAATACGTAAATTCTCACTGCTGATATCATCACTGAAAAGAGTTTTATAAAATGCTTTTGTACGTGTGTTGCAGGAAGGGCGACTGCTTCCAGGGCCTGCGAGTGGGCTGTTTTCTAACACTTAGAAATGAATTGTTCGAGGAGACACATGTGGTGACAAAGCAAGAAGCTTTATTGGGAAGGGACGACCGGGCAGAGAGCAATGGGGTAAAGGAATCCAAGAGAACTGCTCTGCCACATGGTTTGCACTCTTGGGGTTTAGGGTGGTGGGATTAGCTTCTCCCCTGTCTCTGGCCAGTCATTCTGACTCAGAGTCCTTCGTGGTGAAGCACTCATTGCTCAGCCAAGATAGATTCCAGCCACAAGGATTCTGAGAGGCTGGTAGGACGTATGGATTGGCATCTCCTCTCTTCTGTTAACCTTTCCCTAATTCTTCCTATTGGAGGTAGCTTGTTAGGTCTGCATTCCTTACTGGGACTTTCTGTTATAAGAAAACTCATACAAGTGGCTATTAGCTTCCTTTCCAGGATGGGCAATTTCAGTATTTCCCTTAACACATGCTCATTCCAGAATCCTCTTGAAAATTATATCTGTGCTTATGATTCAGAATATAGTCATTGCATCCCCTTCTAACCCTCATTTAAGATGCTTATATATTTACAAATCCTTCTGCCAGACTAAATTTACAGACATCCTCTTCTTTTACTATTTCCTCTGTCCTTAACCGTAATCAGCAAAGTTAACCTGATTTCAGTGTATCCTTTTGTATTTGGTGATCTGGTGGCTGCAATGCTTGGAGACCCAGATTCAATCTCTGGGTCAGGCAGATCCCCTGGAAAAGGGAATGGCAGCCCACTCCAGTATACTTGCCTGGAGAATCCCATGCACAGAGGAGCCTTGGGTTACAGTCCGTGGGATCGCAAAGAGTTAGACACGACTGAGGGACTACACTTCTGTATTTGAGCAAGAATCTGAAATTCTGACTGTAGCACAGTCTGGTTATTTACACTGTTCTAAGTAAAATGTAAATAGGTCTATGACACTTGGTCACAAATGTGACTTCAAAGCCCAAACTGGATGATCCAGAGCTGATCTGATGGCTCAGTGGGTAGATGCCTGACCTGTACCCGTTCCTATGCTGCAATAACTCACACCCCCAGGGTCAAAGCAGGAATGCAAAACCTATGTGAATTTTTTAGCTAAAACATGAGATCTCGAGGAGGATGTGCTTTAAAACAGGTTCCATCCAGGACACTTTGCTACCAGGAGAGTATGGGGGCCGAGACAGAGCTTGGGTTCAACCCTTCTGCTATTGAGGTACTTCAGTTGAAAAAGTTTGAGAAGCACTGAATATAAATAACTCAGGTATTAGGGAGAATCTTTCAGCTCTTTAAACATCATTTAAATAACAATAAATGAAGAGTCATGATGAAGCTGGTGCAGCAGAGCATTTATTCTGGGAGCACAGGTTTTAATCTGGGTGTTTCATCTTCCTTTCCCTTTCTTATTCATGGCCCCAGAGTTTTCACAACTCAAAATGGCTCTGTAAATCAGTTAAGGGCACCGAGGCAAATCCAGACAAACTCACATTTGTGTGAGAATCCCATTAACATCCCTAAAATGAGGGCTTTCTGCAAGAAACTGCCATTGAAGTAACTTTCAGAGAGTTCACCCTTAGATGTAAATACGGAAGTTAACAAAGGATCTCTGGCCTTCAGTATGAGAATGACTGATGCACGTTTTTCTCTGATTTCCTTGATCTTCACCAAAAATGGAATGAGGCTGGCCTTCCAGATGCTGGTGGTCTGGTCCAGTGTGATCACTAGGCTGCTGTGGAGTCCACTGTGGGGCGTCTTGCTGGGCAACAGGGCTGTCCCCTGGCATGAGGGCAGCAGCTCCCCAGGCAGAGGAATTAATGTCCAGGGCAACCATGCTCACTCCCAGTACCTTTGTGTTAAGAAGAATAAGAATTTTTTTTTTCCTAAAAGTAAGTGGACTTCTGGCGTTGGCTCCTGATTTCTCCTCTGGGCTAAATTCTTCCCACTCAAACCGAATACCTCCCACCTGCCAAGAAAGAAAAAAAATTCTGATGTTTAAAAAGAAAATTCAGACTTATAAACTGGAACATGGGGTGATTATTTTCAATAAAAGAAGGTTTTTTTTCGTTTTTCACGGAGAGAATTTGCCAGTAGTTTCCTTCAAATAACCAATTTCCTTGGCATGTTTGAAAGGAGATATGACTGACAATGGCATGGCACAAGTGGAGCTTTTGGGCAACACAGCCCATACATGTCATCGGAGTGGCCTTGCCAGACAAGAACGATGGAGATCCAGGTGAATCAAGGCTGCATTAAAATAGCGTTTCTAGAATCACAGTGGAGAGAGAGAATCTTTGAATACCCAATGTCTGACTCAAATGTTATGAAACCAGGTTTTGTCCTTGGGCTCATCTGTTCAGTGAATATTTCTTTAATTCCATTTGGCCTGCTGTTGCAGTCAACTGTAGGAGTTTAGAGTATAAACGTTGGAGGTTGACTGCCTGGCTTTAAGTCCCAGCTGTGCCTCTTACTCTTTCTGTGACCCTGGGAAAGTTTATATAACCTCTTTGAGCCTCTGTTTTTTCATCTGGAAAATGGTTCACCTGAGGATTAAGTGTGATAATATATTTAATATGATAATATATGTAAAACCCGATCTGCCAGGTACATACTAAGTCATTAAATACTGTTAATAACTGTTAGATTAGTAGGATGCCATTTCCTCAAGCTCAGCAAAGAAGTATTCCATTCTGTTCTGATTACGTGATCCATGAACAAAGAGAAGACTCAATATGCAGTTTCTCCTGATACCAAATTAGCACTAAGAGAACAATACTGTGTTAGTTTAGTTCAATTCAGTCACTCAGTCATGTCCGACTCTTTTTGACTCCATGGACTGCAGCATGCCAGGCTTCTCTGTCCATCACTAGCTCACTGAGCTTGCTCAAACTCATGTCCATTGAGTCGGTGATGCCATCCAACTATCTCATCTTCTGTCATCCTCTTCTCCTCTCTCTTTCAGTCTTTCCCAGCAGCAGGGTCTTTTTGAATGAGTAGGTTCTTTGCATCAGGTGGCCAAAGTATTAGAGTTTCAGCTTCAGCATCAGTCCTTCCAATGAATATTCAGGACTGATTTCTTTCAGAATGGACTGGTTTGATCACCTTGCAGTCCAAGGGACTCTCAAGGGTCTTCTCCAACACCACAGTTCAAAAACATCAATTCTTCGGCACTCAGATTTCTTTATAGGCCAACTCTCACATCCGTACATGACTACTGGAAAAACCTTAGCTTTGACTAGTCAGATCTTTGTCAGCAAAGTTAGTTAGATGACACTCCAAACTGCTATCTTCAGCTAATATCTCCTTAAAGTTCAAATGATCAATATTAAGCAGCTCATCCAGCGCATCACTTCTGCAAGGCACAAAGGGCCATTGACTCCCCTAGGGGACTTTAATGGAGATGCTTATTAATTAAAATTAGAAAATCTTCAAGTGGTCTATCAAGATTTTTTCTGTGATTAAGACAATTGGAAACAATGGTAGGTTTTTAGATATCCTGGGGAAAGTTATTTCTGTTGTAACCTATACAAGTGGTTCTCAAAGAGTGGTCCCTAGATTAGAACCAGCACCTTCAACAAGGAACGTGTTAGCAATGCACAATTTTGGACCCCATCCTAGATTTATGGTTTAACAGAGTCTCAGGTGACACTGATCTATAGCATGGATGGCATATAGATCCATATTCCCCACTGTACTCTATAAAAAATATTATTTTTTCTTTTAGTCTTTGGCTGCACTAGGTCTCTGTTAGTGTGCTTGGGTTTTTCTCTAGTTGTGGTGAGCAGGGGCTGCTCTCGAGTTGTGGTGCACAGGCTTCTCATGGAGGTGGCTTCTCTTGCTACAGAGCATGGGTTCTAGGGTGTATGGGCTTCCACAGCTGTGGCATGTGGGCTCTAGAGTGCAGGCTCAATAGTTGTGGTGCATGGACTTAGTTGCTCCGTGGCATGTGGAATCATCCCAGACCAGGGATCAAACCCATGTCTCCTGCATTTTAAGGCAGATTCTTTACCACTGGACGACCAGAGAAGTAGCCCCACTGTACTCTTATCTCCCTCCATCTCTGACAGATAACAGTAACGAAACTGAGCATCTTTCCTACTGAGTCTGGATGAAATCTTAGAGCCCTTTTCAATACAGTGTCCCCAGTCACTACAAATCAAACTGAGTTGGCATGACTGGATGACTGGTCAGGAGATAGTACTCTGAGGTCTTGATTAAGCATTTATATATATATATATTTACATATATATATATATTTTGGCTGCACTGGTTCATAGCTGTAGCGCACACGATCTTTGATCTTCATTGTGGCACTCGAGATCTTTCGTTGCAGCATATGGGATCTAGTTTCCTGATTAGGGCTTGACTCCTTGCATTAGGAGTGTGGAGTCTTAGCTACTGGACCACCAGGGAAGTCTTAAGCATTTGTTCAATTATTTGAATTCCCCAGAGGTAAAATTGGGGCTCTACCTTAAGAGATCTGAAGACCCTCAGAACAACAAGAAGATAAGTTTTGAGCTTTCATAATCAACTCTCCTGTCTGACATATGCATGCTCAATAACCACAACATAAGAAGTTTTCCCCAATTAGCAACACAGGCACAATGTCTGTAGCCAGAAAGCTCAGCCGTGGTGTAATTGCCATTCAACTGCCTTCGGACCATGTTAAAATGTCCAGTGGACACAGCATGAAAGTCACATGCTATCTACTTATTTATCTAGTTATTCTACTATGCTACATTTCCTGAAATATAGATGACCAAAAATTTGTATACTGTGGCCCAATTAGCTTTGATCCCTTTGGGTTGCCGTCAAAAAAACCCTTGGGAAAAAAAAATCCTATCTTTAGAAAAAAGACTTTGAGATGGTTTTCAGTAGGCCATATATATGATAAACCAGTTAAAGAAAAAAATAGAAAATCAAAACCTCTGTAGAATTTCAGGCCTGTGCAAATACTAGGACCCTAGGATAATGCGGTTGTTGTGGTTATGCATTGCTCTTGGCTCTGAGCTGTAGAGAAATATGGTAGTTTAAATAATTCACATTATCAGTACAAAGCACAATATGTCCATCCTTCAGAGGAGATGCTTTCCTGGAATATAAGTATCAGAATTCACACATGATGTTACGTGATTTGCTATACCCTGTTATTCTTTACTATTTCTGATGGAAAATTCTCGCTTTACTTCTTTAAAGTAAACCTGAAAGCTTAGTCATCAATATTCAGTGTAGATGGCCATACAGCACCCATTTTAAGATTTGTCTATTTTATCACTGTTGTGGCGTTTATTCAGTGTATGAAACTTTGAAAAGTTTCCTTTTTAAAAATAGAACTTCATTCATCTTTGACCACATTGCCTAATAAATTGAAGTTAGCTCACTACAAATCTTCACTGAATGAGGTCATTTCCTTAATAGCATTTCTGACAGATGGCTATCGCTGTCAGTAACAGCCATTGACATCCTGGGAATGTAAATAGTCAAAGCAATTCAACGTGAATTTATTTAGCAATCTATTGTGTGTCATAAATGGCATGGCTGGAGCTTCCACGCATTCTGGGAGTTCCCAGATGGAAAGAGGATTTGAGCTAAAAGTAGGCCAAGACCAAAACACAGTCCTGGTCCGAGTTCCAAAATCAAAAAGTCTGATTTGGAAAGGTAGAATGGTGCAGACCTTCAGAGCAACAGACAGCACTAGTTCTTAGGGGTCAAGGCTGAGTCCAAGCTCAGGCCATCTGTTCAGACTGCTGGAAGTTATAACTGGTGCAATGTTCAGAGAGATTAGCCGGAATTAGCTGAGTTCACAGCTTCTATTCATAGTTGGATTTCAGTTCTAGCAGGAAACTGGTTTGGAAACTAGTAAGGTAGGGAGGAAGGCTGTAGCTGGATATATCTATTGCTGCTCAAAGACTAATTTCATCACCAAGCAAATTAGACACTGGATACATCCCCAAACAAATTAGACGTGAGCCATAGATGACTTTCATGCTCCATGTGGCAGACATGCCTCTCTGGTATCCAGGATCTTTTTCTTCCTTCTTCCTCGTTCTGGCCAGCAATGAACCCAGCCCCAGACAGTGGATTTTGAAAGGTCTAAGAAGCTAGTTAGAGCAGTCACGTTCCCTGTTTTCCTAGACTCCCTTGCAGCAGTTTGTCATGTGGCCCAGTCATAGCCAATGAGACAGAGGAGAAATTTATTTAAGATGCTGTGGGGAAAACTTTTGCTTTTCTTTTAGAAGGAACAGGACTAGCACAGCCCTTCTTCCTGATTTGCCTGCATCTTGCATTTAGAATAAAAGGCAAAAAGAATCATAGGAAGGCCAGCCCTGCCAAAATTGAGCCAATAAACTGTCAACACCCATTTTTGTCCAGACTGCTCTGATGTAAGAATTATAAACCCCTTTGTACAAACTATTGATAGATATTCTGTTTTTCACAATGGAAAACATTCCTAATGGATACCGTACTCACTATGGAGATGGAAATCCTAACCACTATCACATTCAGAGACTAGAGTTGAGCGTACGTGTGGCAGAAGATGGGTACAGACATGGCACACTGAGCTTGGGGCCAGGGCCATGGAAAGGAGAACGGCAGTGAGTCTGGTTTAAGAACCTTGTAATATGGCTTGGGAGACCAAATTTGTTACATAGTCTGATCAGATCCCATCTGAAATATCTGCTCTAGTTCAGAAGAGCATGCCTTAAGATAGACATTATCTAAGATTAACCTTGGATAATCAAGATATTGGGAAATATATCATAATAAAAAAGATTGAAGTAAGAAAATTCTAGCAACAAAGATGTTGGTAAGTGGAAGGCATTCTTGCATTAGGTGAAGCATGCCATGTACTTCACCTTTGTTATACTTAGCAACAATTTAGCAATCTCTAGACTCATTCATGGGAAATAGATGGGGAAAAAGTGGAAACAGTGTCAGACTTTATTTTGGGGGGCTCAAAAATTTACTGCAGATGGTGACTGCAGCCATGAAATTAGAAGACGCTTACTCCTTGGAAGAAAAGTTATGACCAACCTAGATAGCATATTCAAAAGCAGAGATATTACTTTGCTGACTAAGGTCCGTCTAGTCAAGGCTATGGTTTTTCCAGTGGTCATGTATGGATGTGAGAGTTGGACTGTGAAGAAGGCCGAGCACTGAAGAATTGATGTGTTTGAACTGTGGTGTTGGAGAAGACGCTTGAGAGTCCCTTGGACTGCAAGTTGATCCATCCAGTCCATTCTGAAGGAGATCAACCCTGGGATTTCTTTGGAAGGAATGATGCTCAAGCTGAAACTCCAGTACTTTGGCCACCTCATGCAACGAGGTGACTCATTGGAAAAGACTCTGATGCTGGGAGAGATTGGGGGCAGAAGGAGAAGGGGACGACAGAGGATGAGATGGCTGGATGGCATCACTGACTCGATGGACGCGAGTCTGGGTGAACTGCAGGAGTTGGTGATGGACAGGGAGGCCTGGCGTGCTGCAGTTCATGGGGTCGCAAAGAGTCGGACACAACTGAGAGACTGAACTGAACTGAACTGAGACTCACTCATTGCTAGTCCCAATCCCGGTTACAGCCCCTAATAGCCGCATGATCTTGACAAGGCTGTTAAATCTCACTACCTCTCTAACAGGAACATGAACTATAGTTGATAACGTTATATTTAGCATATTGGATTGGCCAAAAAGTTTGTTCAGGTTTTTCATATGCTGCTGCTGCTAAGTCACTTCAGTTGTGTCCGACTCTGTGTGACCCCATAGACGGCAGCCTACCAGGCTCCCCCATCCCTGGGATTTTCCAGGCAAGAACACTGGAGTGGGTCGCCATTATATGATGTTGCAGGGAATTCTAAACGAACTTTCTGTCCAATGCAGTATAACTGAAATTTACTATGAGACTAGAACTCAAATGCTCTCACAAAAAACAAACAAGAAAATCTCACAGTCTCATACCTCAGAACCTCAATATCCTCATCCTTAAAATGAAGACAATAGTATTACCAACCTTGTAGATATGTGTGAAAAATAAATGAAATAATCCATGTCATACATTTAACTCAATGCCTGGAACACAGTGAGTATTCAAGAAATATTGTTGATATTGTTTTCAGAACTAGTTGAGTACATGGACTCTGGAGTCAGAATATGTGTGGTCAAACCCTCAATTCATTATTTTGTGGTCAGAGGTAAGTCTGTTTCCTTACCTATAAAATGGGGATGATCAGAGCCACAACTATCAAAGGATGATTATAAGAATTAAATAGTGGAAGTGAAGTTTGGGGTACAGTTAAATGCCTGATAAACACTGGCTCTTATTATTAGCTATACCTTGAGCAGTATAAAAACTGGATTGAATTCTTGTTCTCAAAATGCTCATTATTTTACTTTCCAAAAACTGATGAGAGAATTCAATAGTGGTGCATGTGCACGAAGAGATCAGGCAGGGAAATAACAGCTGAGGTTGGCCAGGTTAGAGGGAGCCATGGAGGAAGGTAGATTTCACGTGGTCTTCTGTGATGGGCAGAGTGGATGTGGAGGGAATGGAGAGAGGATGGGGAATTACCAGCAGTCTTCATTTTTAGGAGACTACTTTATATACATGATTTATTTTTTCCTTCTCCTAGCCTCATCTTTCTGGAATAAACAATGTTTTAATAATGTGCCTTAGAAAAACACAGCATGTGAAATAGTTTGTTATTTCACAATTGCTCATCTAAGCACAGCCAGTGATTTTTTTTTTTAAGTCATCATACAACACACAGTTCAGATCATGTCTAGCCTAGGAAACATAAGAACAAGGAGTCACAGAGCTCAGGGATGGTGTGGAGAACCAATAGGACTTTGATCACATGTGTAAATGATGTTTACTGGCGACGGTAACAAACGTGAAGCATACAGCTGCTCTTCGTTTTTCTGTGAAGTATGGGTTATAACTTTGGAAAGGAATCTATCAAGAGTTCTTTGAACCAAACAAAGAAATTTCCACTTCTGGAATAAGGAGTACTGGCTGCAAAGACTTCTGTAGAGGACTCAAGGACTTCCTAACTTGGCCATGCCTATCTGGCTAACCTTATCCCCCAACTTCCTTCAAACACTCATAGATGCCAGGACTGGCTTAGTCTCCTGGTCCCATGTTTTGCTCATTAGCAGCCAATGCCTGCCCTTGAGAAGGTGCCACAGGCAGGAACCACACCCATTTTTTTCCATGTGCTGTTTTGCCAGCTTGGACTCCTCTTCTTGGACATCTCTATTTTGCTAAAACTTAACCCCGTAAGAGGCCTTTTCCTTCCCTAAGAGTCATCACTGACTTCTCTCTTCTCCAAATGACAGCATTAGCCATCTCTGTCATGACTGGGAACATGTGTCTACCAAATACTGGGCTTCAGGACTGATGCTGAGGCTGAAACTCCAAACCTTGGCCATCTCATGCAAAGAGTTGACTCATTGGAAAAGACCCTGATGCTGGGAGGGATTGGGGGCAGGAGGAGAAGGGGACGACAGAGGATGAGATGGTTGGATGGCATCACCGACTCAATGGACATGAGTTTGGGTGGACTCCGGGAGTTGGTGATGGACAAGGAAGCCTGGAGTGCTGTGATTCATGGGGTCACAAAGAGTCGGACATGACTGAGTGACTGACTGAACTGAGGACCTGCTTCTCTGGTCTCAACTCCTTTCTCATGTTTTCCTTTCCCTTTTCTGTATGAGACAGTTGCATCAGAGAAGAACAATGCAGGCAAAGCCCAGAGGCCCTAAAGAATCTGGAATTCAGGTTTGTGGGTTAATAACTTGATGGTTGTGTCCACCAGGAAGCAACCCTAAAAAGCAGAGTGTAAACCAGTTTCTCCATGATCAGAATGATAGCCATATTTTTGCTCCATGAACACAATATCCTATTACAGTGTGACTATCTTTTCCTGCTCTTGCTAGACATCTCAAACCTTAACCGATTGTGACATATCAGTCTATAAGCTAAGTGCCTAAATGCCTAACTTGTCTGCTTCAGGGTGAGGCAGCCTCCTAGCTGTAAGGCAGCTGAACCAGAAACATTCTCTTCCCTCTTCCCCCTAGAAGATGACGGATGATGGCTCTGCCTTTCCTTTTTGATCCTAACACACTGTTACATCGGGAAGCCTTCTCTGATTTGTGATTGACAGGTTTGCCCAGGGAGATAGCTGGCCTAACGGCTGCCTTACAGATGAGAACAGAAGTCGTTTGGAATTTATCCCACTATCACTGAGCTCTGGATCACAATTTCTTCTTAGCATGTGCAAGATCTGTTGCTCAAAGAAGTCATCTCTGCTATTTATTTCCCCCTCAAACACTTCAAGCTTCAGTTCCACATCACAATTTATTTGTATGTCAGGAGTTGTGAGATAAACAGACATTTGAATTATGAGCAACTGGAGATTATTAGGCAGTGAATTTCCCTCTTTTTTTCATTGTAAGTTATCTCCTCCTAAAACGTATTCCTGTTCACTAGCACGGAGAGTTCCTGAAAGGCTGGGAGGAGGAGCTATACAACACATCAGCTTCCCCTGTATTTGTGGGCTGATTAATGGCAGGGAGGGTGTTAACTTTCTTCTATATTCCCAGAGTTTTACACTGGCCCTGGGCTCTACAGACGTTTGCTGTATAACCTCTGGGATGGATTAAAATGGCACATACTCTTTGCTATCTCTCTCCTCTACTGCATAGGCAAGTGACACGACTTCTTGATCAATAGAATATGGCAGAAGTGACATAATGCCAAATCCAGGCCCAGGCCTCCAGGGGTTTTCACTTCTTATTCCCCAGAACACACTGAAAGCCTTATCAGGGAAGTCCCGCTACCCTGAGACAGCTTTGCTGAAGAAGCCAGTTGGCAGTCCCAGCAAAGTTCAGCCTCCCAGCCATCACCGCTGAGGTACAAAGTTGTGAACGAACACTCCAGACTAACAGTTGGGTACCATTTGCAGCAGAGAATAGCCTGGCTAGGCTCTCTCAGAATTCCTTGACCCACAAAGTCATGGGATATTTTAAAAAATGGTTGTTTTAAGCCTTTACATTTTAGGATAATAACTTGTTATACCATAGTATCCAGAGCAGAATCCTGGAGGAAGCTCCACAGAGTTTATCCAGCTCCCCAGACATCAGCTCGTGTCTTTACAGATATCATTCATCTGGCTAGAGCAGGGTGGCATATATCTGAGAAGAGTTGGGCTGATTCACTCCAGCTACTTATATGGCTCAATAAATGTTGCTTCTCATCTTGTGGGCTGCTGGACAATGTGGAACAGAGAACCAGACCAACCTCAGGATACAGAGATTGCAAATAGGATGATATCTGGCATTTGGAACCCAAGAGGACTCAGTCATCCTAGTTTTTTCTTCTAAGTGTTGGAAGAGATAGCCACTGAATAGAAATCACATTTCTAACAGAATGGGATAAGATGGAAATTGGAAAGAAGACCCAGGCTATTCACGGTGATGATGGAGTTGAGAGCCTCTGGACTGAATGGACAGAACGACAGAAGGCAGGTGCCTTTCCTCTCTCATCCTCATGGCAGGTCCAGAGAGAGATGGCGCAAATATCCACTGGGGATGGGTTGAAGAATAAGAGAAATGTGAGCAGAAAGTGAAGAGGCTATAATCATTCTCTGTGTACTTGGAATCTCTGGTTCAAGGAACTGGAAAACATCTTACCAGCATTTAAAATCTTTCTGAACACAACTCAAGGGTAAAATGATGACAGGATAGTGGCTTAATAAGAAAACCTTTGGGCAAGGTATTAAGAAATCTCCATCTCAGTCCCCAAACCTTGCAAATGATTTGACTTATTCTAAACTCTATTTTCTTCTTGTAAGATGGGGCCTTAAGGGAACTTATGAGGGCTAAATTGTGGGAGAGGCAATTAAGAAGTGGCTTAGAAAGAAAAAGAAATAAGGTAGGATTAAGAAATATCTATCAACTCTTGAGAAGTTTGGAATACAAACCCTTCAAACCAATAACCTCTTTTAAAAAAAATTAAGATAAATCACTCTTTTACTATTATATATGCCAGTAGTCATGTATGGATGTGAGAGTTGGGCTATAAAGAAAGCTAAGCGCTGAAGAATTGATGCTTTTGAACTGTTGTGTTGGAGAAGACTCCTGAGAGTCCCTCGGACTGCAAGGAGATCCAACCAGTCCATTCTAAAGGAATGAATATTCATTGGAAGGGCTGATATTGAAGCTAAAACTCCAATACTTTGGCCTGATGTAAAGAACTGACTCATTCAAAAAGATCCTGATGCTGGGAAAGATTTAAGGTGGGAGGAGAAGGGGACAACAGAGGATGAGATGGTTGGATGGCATTACCGGCTCTATGGGCATGAGTCTGAGTAAGCTCCAAGAGCTGGTGATGGACAGGGAAGCCTGGTGTACTGCAGTCCATGGGATCGCAAAGAATTGGACACAACTGAGTGACTGAGCTGAACCGAACTGAATGCTGATTATTAAGTTTATATGTGATATTAACTGTGCGGTCTTCCCTGATGGTCCAGTGGTCTTTCACTGCAAGGGGTGTGGGTTCAGTCCCTGGTCAGGGAACTAAGCCCACGTGCCATGAGATGGTTGGAAGTCATCATCCACTCAATAGACATGAGTTTAAGCTAACTCCGGGAGATAGGAACAGGGAAGCCTAGTGTGCTGCAGTCCATGGGGTCTCAAAGAGTTGGATAAGACTAAGCAACTCAACAACAATAATGTCATGTGGGATGGCCAAAAAAAAAGGAAAAAATAACTGTGGTTAGATAATGAAAGACAGTAAATGAACCGGAGAGACACAAAAACCGCAAGACTGTCTAAGAATTCAACAGTCAGACTGTTTCTGCTGTATCTCGGACTGGGTGTAATCTGAGATACAGTGAGATGAGAGTCAGGCCAGCTGCCCCTCTGGGGTTTCAGGACACAAAGGAGCCCCAGGAAGTGGCCACAGTGGCACTGGAGAGCACTCTCCTGGGCTGGGAGGCAGCTATTGTCACTGAGCTCAGGTTCCTAAGTACATCCTCAAAAGAAGTTATTTCTTTCACCTCACAGGCAGTGCCTGTGGATACAGCGGTGAGTCTCAGACTGCGCTCAGTCTAGCTTTGTAGGGTGCTAAGCATGTCCAATCCTGGGGGCCACCCAGGCCTCCTAAGTCGGAATCTCTGAACCCGGGGCCTGGGAACCTGCATTTAGCAGGCACTCTGGGTGCTGCCTCTGTGCATCCTACAGCGTCGGCCCGCTGCTCTGCGCTCCGTTCATGGGTCTGCCGCACACACACCGCATGCCCTCCAGCTTGGTTCATTAGTCTGCAGTTCCTTCCTCCAGGAACTCCCCATCCTTCACTTCCTCCACTTGTTCAGCATGTGAGCCAAGATCCACTGACTTCATGGAGCTATCCCCAGCTTCTTGTTCTCGTTTCCATAAACTCTAATTATGCTACTTATTCCTGTCTTATCTTATTTGGTAACCTGTTTGATATGGACAGCAAATTGCCCTTTATGGCCTAATTCCATTAATTCATGCCCAGGGAAGAAAGATCTCACCTTAAATAGTTCCCCTTCTCTGACAAGACCTGCCTCCCAGCCATCTTTTATTTTGCATAAATGCTTTTACTTTTTGTCTTCCAAGACAGAGGAAGGATGGGCTTACATGCCACCGGCACCAGGCACTGGGTTTCATTGATTGGACTTCAAGAAGTACAAGCTTTCTTCCATCACTATTGATTGTTCTGGAGGGCTTTTTATCCCTACCTTATCCTCCTCAGCATGAAAATCAATTGAAACTGAAGACTTAATGTTTCTGCTTTCTCCCCAAGTACATAATAATGTGTTTAAAGGCTGAAACTTAGACTTAACACTTGTTACAAAACTCTTCTATCCTGAATATTTATTGTTGCCTAAAGGACCTCTTCTACAGGAACTGCCATCTCTACAAGCTTGTCATGGCTCCTCTATGACAATTTGAGCAACATGACCCTGGGCTCCTGGTCACACCTGATTGGGCCAGAGGCAGGCACCCGAGCCAAAGCTGGGTCAGCCAGATTCTTCTCTCTTCAGGTATTTTGTAAACTCAGGAGATACTTGAATTCTGAATTCACCCAGAAGGTACTTCCCTGTGTGGACCGAAAAAGTTGAGGAACCAACCCACAGAAAGAGGGAAGGATGCTCTGGAGGGGGATGCAGAGAGAGGAGCCTGTAGGTGATGGAGAGAGCATGGACGACACTGTGCAGCTGACCCCTGAACAAGACAGAGGTCACGGGCGCAGGCCCTCTGAGTAGTTAAAAATTCAAGTGTAATTTATAGTCACCCATGAAAGTGAAGTCGCTCAGTCGTGTCCGACTCTTTGCGACCCCATGGACTGTAGCCTACCAGGCTCCTCCGTCCTTGGGATTCTCCAGGCAAGAATACTGGAGTGGGTTGCATTTCCTTCGCCAGAGGATCTTCCCAACCCAGGGATCGAACCCAGGTCTCCTGCATTGGAGGCAGACGCTTTAACCTCTGAGCCAGATATCTGCAATTGCTCCTTATCTCTCAGGCCCAACCAACTATAGATAGTGTAGTACTGTAGCACCTATTATTGAAAATAAACCCACATGTAAGTGAATCCCTGTAATTCAAGCCTGGTTTTTCAAGGGTCAACTGTATTACTATCCCTGGGTATCTTCTGGAACTCAGAGTTTTTGGAATAAAGTTCTTATTTTGTGTTAGCTAGTTCTGGAGGCTTCAAGAAGTCTGGGGTAAAAAAGGAGGGCAAGGGAAAAGGGATTTGTGGAAGGTTTTTAGGTAGCCAATCCATAAGCTCTAACAAAATGCATACTATCTCATTTAATCCCACAAACAATGATGTGATTTTTTTTTAATCCACCCTTATTACTACTCCTGTTTTAAAGTTAAGAAAACAAAGGTTTAGAGGCTTTATCCCAAAGCCACTTGATTACTGAGGGTGGAGGTGGAGGTGGGATTCTGTCTCCACCAGGCTGAAGTGCCTTTAGGTGGGAACCAATGGGTGTGACATTTTCAATTTTGCTCCCCTAATGTCAGTCTGGGCTAGGGGAATGTGAATGAATTCTGCAGCTCAATCCTGAATCTTTCCGTTATCCCCAGGGCTTCCCTTGCGGCTCAGGGGGTTAAGAATCCGCCTGCAATGCGGGAGACCTGGGTTCGATTCCTGGCTTGGGAAGATGCCCTGGAGAAGGGAAAGGCTACCCACTCCAGGATTCTGGCCTGGAGAATTCCATGGACCGTGTGGTCCACTGGGGGGCAAAAAGTCACTTCACTTGGCAGGGACTGTGATTTGTGCTGCCCTCTAGAGGAAGTACGAAGGAACGCATAACTTCCCAGCACCGCTAGGGGATGGAGGGGTTGTTCTGAGAGGCAGAAGGAGCTTGGGGGCAGCAGTCCTGAGAGTTCCACCGCCAGCAGGGGGCCCTCAAGTTGGGTGGCCAGTGCCACGTGCAATGGACGGGATCCACTCTAACAGTGCCAACCTCAGCCACCATGAGTGTGCAGCGGGAGGTGACTGTGAGAAGTGTCCGCCCCACCAGAGGAATTAGGGTCGCCCTAGCAACCCACTCCAGTGTTCTTGCCTGGAGAATCCCAGGGACGGGGGGAGCCTGGTGGGCTGCCGTCTATGGGGTCGCACAGAGTCGGACACGACTGAAGCGACGCAGCAGCAGCAGCAGCAGCAGATATCCGAGATGGGGCTGTGGAATAGGGGTGACGGTAGGAGACAGGAGAGATGAGCGGGAGGTGGAAACCACGCTTAAAAGGGCAAAACCAGTGGGAATGAAGAGAGTTTCAGGAAGTTTTTTCTTTCTTAGAAGCAAAAGATTCTCGTCAAGGAGTATAGAGACTCCTGAAAGAGGATAATGCATCAACACATAAACATTTAGTCCAAGGGGATGGGCCCTTAGCCCTCTCCTTTTGAATTTAAAGAAACGGAAGTCCAGGAAAATTAAATAATATTAGAGTTGAGTTTGAGTTCAGAAATCTACCCCAGAATCCTTCACTGGGTGATCATTTCTTTGTGGATCTACAGAATAAATAACAAATTACATGTATTATCCTCAGCCATCTCTCATACTTGAGTAAATGTACTAATCACTACTCCTCACCCCACCTTCCCATTGATGAAAAGAACCAGTGGAATGGAAAGAGACTTTTAAATGCTTCATCACTAAAAAGTGATTTGGGAAACTCAGGGTCGGTGCTGGGCTGTTTTTTTGCTTGTTGTTCAGTCTCAGTTGTGTTCTTGCGACCCCATGGACTGCAGCACGCCAGGCTTCCCTGTCCTTCCCTATCTTCCTGAGTTTGCTCAGACTCATGCCCATTGTGTAGATGATGCCATCTAGCCATCTCGTCCTCTGTCATCCCCTTTTCCTCCTGGCTTCAAACTTTCCAGGTATCAGGCTCCTTTCCAAGGATTTGACTCTCTGCATCAGTGGCCAAAGTATTGGAGCTTCAGTTTCAGCATCAGTCCTTCCAGGGTTGATTTCCTTTAGGCTTGACTGGTTTGATCTCCTTGTAGTCCAAGGGACTCTCAAGAATCTTCTCTAGCACCACAGTCCAAAAGCAGCAATTCTTTGGTGCTCAGCCTTTATGGTCTGACTCTCACATCCTTAGATGACTACTGGAAAAACCACAGGTTAGACTATATGGACCTTTGTTGGCAAAGTGTTGTCTCTGCTTTTAATATGCTGTTTAGGTTGGCCATAGCTTTCCTTTCAAGGAGCAAGCGTCTTTTAATTTCATGGCTGCAGTCACTGTCTGCAGTGATTCTGGAGTCTAAGAAAGTAAAGCTGTTTTAAGGTCCTGGGTATATATGAACTAGCAGTGTTGCTCTTTCTTACCTCTTTGCTCTTTGGTAAAGACTAGATGACTTTATGATCCAGCTGTGCTGCTTGGTGTGCCCACTGAGGGACACGCTTATCACACATGTCCCCTGCACTCAGAAACACGTCAGGTGTGATCCCTCCTGCAGAATCTCGCTGTGCTTTCCTTGCAGGCCTTGAGGCAGCTGCAAGCTCAAGAGACCCTGCAGTTCCTGGGTCCTTGTGAATGCTGCTTCAGCTCTGGCTGGCAAGGGAACAAGCCAGATGGTTCTAGGAGGCCTCAGCCCACCACTTCCAAGTTATGAGCAAGCCTCTTTTCATTTCTAGGGATTTAAAAAAGACACAGGAGTGGAGAGAGACCTTTTTTTCCCCCCACCTTCTTCCTCTGACACATCCTCAACTATGAAATCTGATGAAAGGACTAAAGAGACAAGGGTGAGTGGAAGGAAATTTCCAGCTCCTAAGAGAATATTCAAGTTATTTAAAAGAGCAAAGAGTTCCCTGAAAGAAAATGTAATTAGAGGAGTGAATAAAAACATTTCAAATGATCCAGAGATGATTTCTTTTACAAATGACCGCTGGAGTCATATGTGCTGATGTCTATACAGAAAAGGGTCAAAAGGATGGAGAAACTAGGACTTTGAGTTCTCCTGGGATTTTTACTGAGCCGTGGTAACAACAACAACAACTCAAAATCAGAAAACCAGGAATGGTGTGAACAGCCCAGTGGAGTATGTCTCAAAAGAAGATACCTATGAGAGAGATGAGAAAATTTATGAGGGTAATTTTAAGTAAAATGTGATTTAATATGATATATCAGCAATTATAAGCCACTGCCCCATTTATGACTCTATTTCTGACCTCTTCTCTGACCCTTGGATTTCTAAATCTTTTGTAATCTCCTGGTACAAATTTGAATATATCTCTGCCTTGATGAAAATCCTTCAATGGCTCCCTGTTGCCTACAGAATAAAGCCCAAGCTCCTGAACATGTCACACAGAGCCCCTTGTGACTAGCCTTTCTTTTCTGTGGCTCTCATGGGTGCCTAAATCCTCGATTGTCTCCATACCCCAGGCCCCAGTATCTTGACGGCTCAAAAAGCTCAAGGAAGCTTCCTAACAGCAAGATGCTTTTTTCCTTAATATCAGATAAAGTCACTTAGCAGTTTGGCCTTTCCATCAGGATGCAGCCCTAATTCACCTTTGTTGTTAAACCTTGTTCATTTATTCCATAAACATTTATTGAATGCCTTGTCTTAGAAACTACACTAGAAAGTGGGGATTTAAGAGTAACCAGGACAAGACACATAGCCTGCCTAAGAGTTTATACACTGAGAAGACTCTGGGTATTAGTTTCCTGTTCCTGCTGTACCAAATTACTACAATGTTCCTGGCTTAGAAAAACACAAATGTATTGTCTTGCTGTTATAGAGGTCAGAAGTCCAAAGTGGGTTTCACTGGGCTAAAACCAAGCTGTCCCCAAGGCACGCTTTTCACTTTCATGCATTGGAGAAGGAAATGGCAACCCACTCCAGTGTTCTTGCCTGGAAAGTCCCAGGGACGGCGGAGCCTGGTGGGCTGCCGTCTATGGGGTCGCACAGAGTCGGACACGACTGAAGTGACTTAGCAGCAGTAGCAGCAGCAGCAGCAGCAGGGCTGTGATCATCTGGAGGCCCTAGGGAAGAAGTCATTTCCCTTGCCTTTCTCTTGCTTCCAGAGGCTGCCTATACTCCTTGGCTCATGGCGCCACCCTCCCTTGTGGAGCATGATCGCCTCTCTCTGCTGACTGTTTCCACAGTCGGTACTCCGCCTCTGATTCTGCTTCTCTTTCTTTTAGGATTGTATTAGACTCACTTGGATAATCCAGGATAATCTCCTCATTGGGAGATCTTTCACCACATCTGTAAAGTAACTTTCTTTTTAAGATTTATTTCATTTTTTGGCTGCAGGGGGTCTTCGTTGCCGCGTTGGGCTTTCTCTCGTTGGGGCAGGTGGGGTGTAACTAGAGAAAACCCACACAGCTCTAGCTGTGGTGCGAGGTCTTCTCATTGTGGTGTCTTCTTTTGTTGTGGAGCACAACAAGGCTTTAGGGCACCCAGGCTTCAGCAGAGGTGGCAAGTGGGCTCAGTCGTGGCGCACAGGTTCCAGGGCACAGGCTCAGCAGTTGTGGTGCCTGGGCTCAGCGGCTCCACAGCACGTGAGATCTTCCTGCAGCAGGGACTGAATAGCTGTCCCCTGCATTGAGGTCGATTCTCAACTGCGGGACCACTGGGGAAGCCCGGTAAATTAACTTTTGCCATGGAAGGTCATCCAGTCACAGGTTCCAGGCATTCCGACATGGAGAACTCGCTTGCCTCCCTTACTCCATTAGCCCTTTGACTTTGTCTTTACAACAGCACTATCTGCTCACTCAGGAGCATGCACTGAGTGCCTACTATGTGGCAGACACTGTTTTAGGTGCTCAAAACACAGCAGTAACAAAGCAGACATTCTAGATGAGAAATAGACGGTAAACTAGCAAACAATTAAATGTAGCTGGGAGTGATAAGGCCTCCAGAGAGGAGGAAAGTTGAGCGAGGAGCCTAGGGAGTATGAGACTGGAGTGGCTGCTCTTTCAAAAGGGTGAGTGAGTGTAACGGTCAAGTTCCAGTTAGGAGAATGGAAACCAGAATTGATAATTCAAAGGAAAAAAAAGGAATTTAACATCGGGGAACTGTATACAGCTGATAGGAGGGCTGAAAGGCCAACCAGGATGATGAGGCAATGCAGAGATTCTTGACTAGAAGGCTGTTGTCACCTTTAGGCTAAAGATATCACCAGAGCCAGGGATTGTTCTTATCCAGTACAACCTGGGGCCAAAGAAGAGATACATTAATATCTGCTACTAAGACACTGCCTAAGGCAGACGAAGAGGAGAAAGTTCTGCCCTTTGCACGTTCTTACGTTCCTCTCCTGCTTCTCAGCAGATGAGCCCAGCCAGCTGAAGGTCCCAGACAAGGAAGCCTGCAACTCACAACCCAGGGGTAGGGGGGTCCACTCCCAGCAAGATGTCACAGGAGGAAAGACAGTAGCCAAGAGCAAGACAGCCAACGACCAACCGGGTTACCCTGGAACAGACACCTAAAGGAACTCAGAAAGTGAGTCAAGCAGACACCTGGGGAAACAGTGTTCCGGGCAGAGGGAAGAGCAAAGGCAAGTTTGGCAGGAGGGTGCCTGGTGGATTCAAAGAACAGAGATGCAGGTGTGGCTGGCATGGGGTTGCTGGGGGTGGGAGGAAGGAGTTGAGGTCAGAGCTCTAGATGGGAGGATAAACAGCTCTCCAGGCCAGAACAGGAACTTTGACCTTTTCTCTGAGTGTGATGAGAAAACCTCGAAGGCTTTTGAGTAGAGAAATGATCTGACCTGAGTTGCTTATGCTTCACACTCTGGTCCTGCATATTAAATAAAATTTTGAGAGAAAGGGCAGGAATCTAGAGATCAGTGAAGGAGACTCTTGTGATAATCCAAGTGGGAAATGACTTGAATCAGAGAGGGAGTGTTGCAGAGAAAGATGGTTTCATTCTGCACATATTTCGAAGGAAGAGCCAACAGAATTCACTGCAGGTCTAATGTGTCTCAGAGAGCCATAGAAGAGTCGAGATGACTCTAAGACTTTTTGCTCTGAACAAAACCTTCTGAATCTCTGGAAGGCTGCCCTTAAGTGAGGTGGGGAAATTCTAGGAGGGCACTGGTTTGGGAGGAATGTCTGGAGTTTCCCAGTTTTGGGCATGTGAAGCTGGAGATACCAACAGCACAACCAATCTGAGATGTTGAGTTAGAGGTGGATGTTCAACTCTGGAGTCTGGGGAGGTGTCTAAACTGGAGATGTGAGTGGAAATTTCTGGACTGGAAATTTGGGAGGTGTCAGCATATAGATGGCTTTTAAGCTACAGGACTGGTGAGATTACCATGAATTATTAAGAGACCACATGAGAAGCTGTCTAAGGAGTGAGTTCTGGGGACTCCTATATTTAGAGGTTCAAAACTGAGAAGGCCAGAAAGGTAGGAGAAGAATCAAGACAAACTGTTTTTTTTTTAAATTAAATTTATTTCTTATGTAGAAAAGACTATTTTAAAAAAATTTATTGGCTTATAGTTGATATACAATGTTGTGTTAGTTTCAGTGTATAGCAAAGTGATTCAGTTATATAGTCACATGTATTCATTCTTTTTGAGGCTCCCCAGGTGGCGTCAGTGGTAAAGAACTCACTTGCCAACGCAGGAGACATAAGAGACTTGGGTTCCATCCCTGGGTTAGGAAGATCCCCTAGAGGAGGACAAGACAAACTATTCCAGTATTTTTGCCTGAAGAATTCCAAGGATGGACAAGTCTAATGGGCTACAGTCCATAGGGTTGCAAAGAGTTGGACACGACTGAAGCAACTTAGCATGCACACACTCTTTCAGATTCTTCAGTCATACAGGTTACTAAAGAATATTGAGTCCCCTGTGCTATACAGCAGATCTTTGTTGGTTATCTAGTTTATATATAGTAGTGTGTATAATCCCAGGATCCTAGTTTATCCCTCCCCCCACATTATTATTTTTTACAATTTAAGTATAGTTGATTTAAAATGTTGTATTAGTTTCAGGTATCCAGCAAAGTGATTCAGTTACATATATTCATATGTTCATTTTCAAATTCTTTTCCCATGTGGGTTATTCCAGAATATTGAGTAAAGTTCCCTGTGCTATACAGTAGTAGGACCTTGTTGGTTATCTAATTTACATATAGTAGTGTGCATATGTCACTGATGACAATCACTCATGACAAACTTAATCCAGAAGCCATGTGAAATGTTTCAAGGATAAATGTGATCAACCTCTCCCCATAGGATGAGAAGTCAAATGAGGTGAGGATGGGAACTGCCTACTGGACTTGGCAATGAGGCAGTAACCAGGGACCCTGAGAAGACCTGTTTCCCCTGGAGTGGTGAATGAGGAAGGCTGCTCAGAGAGGATTCAAAACAATGGGAGGAGAGGAATAGCAAGTATGAGAAAAACTTTTGACGACTCCAGTGGCAAACTGAAGCAGTGGAATCTAGGAAATGTTTTATTTTTTACCAGGCATATATTACAGCATGCTTATAAGCACTCAGAAACGATTCTACAGAGGGAAATTTTCCTGATGTAGGACAGAGAGGTGACAATTGCTGAATCAATGTCCTGGAGTCAAAGAATGGGTATATAGGTGGTGAGGTTAGCCTTGGCTAAGAGTATTGAGAACTAATCCTAGGTACCAGGAGGACAGAGAGTACATGCAGACAGATGCAGGTGGGTTGGTAGATAGGGAGGCATGGAGTGTGTGCTAAGTTCTCTTCTAATTGCCTCTATTATACTAAGAAAAGAAGCATGGCGGGAGAGTTCCCTGGCAGTCCAGTGGTTAAGACCCTGCTGTGCTTCCACTGCAGAAGGTGAGGGTTCGATCCCTGGTCAGAAAATTAAGATCTCACAAACTGCTACTTGACCAAAATGTGGAGGAAAAAAAAAAAAGAAGAAGAAGAAGAAGAAGAAGCAGTGTGGCAGTTATCTGTAAGTAATAAGCCAGACATTTGAAGGAGGAGGAGAAAGTGTGAAACAATCCTTTAGAAGAGTAAGAGAGTGGACAGGAAGTGTAGTAGCTTTGCTAAGGAATGTTCATTGATTATAAAGTAGTTGATGTTTCAAACATGTAATAAATACTTTATCTGAATGGGAGAATGACGTGTTCTAGTTCAGTTCAGTTGCTCAGTCGTGTCCGACTCTTTGAGACCCCATGAACTGCAGCACATCAGGCTTCCCTGTTCATCAATATAGTCACATGTATTCATTCTTTTTGAGGCTCCCCAGGTGGCGTCAGTGGTAAAGAACTCACTTGCCAACGCAGGAGACATAAGAGACTTGGGTTCCATCCCTGGGTTAGGAAGATCCCCTAGAGGAGGACAAGACAAACTATTCCAGTATTTTTGCCTGAAGAATTCCAAGGATGGACAAGTCTAATGGGCTACAGTCCATAGGGTTGCAAAGAGTTGGACACGACTGAAGCAACTTAGCATGCACACACTCTTTCAGATTCTTCAGTCATACAGGTTACTAAAGAATATTGAGTCCCCTGTGCTATACAGCAGATCTTTGTTGGTTATCTAGTTTAATATAGTAGTGTGTATAATCCCAGGATCCTAGTTTATCCCTCCCCCCACATTATTATTTTTTACAATTTAAGTATAGTTGATTTAAAATGTTGTATTAGTTTCAGGTATCCAGCAAAGTGATTCAGTTACATATATTCATATGTTCATTTTCAAATTCTTTTCCCATGTGGGTTATTCCAGAATATTGAGTAAAGTTCCCTGTGCTATACAGTAGTAGGACCTTGTTGGTTATCTAATTTACATATAGTAGTGTGCATATGTCACTGATGACAATCACTCATGACAAACTTAATCCAGAAGCCATGTGAAATGTTTCAAGGATAAATGTGATCAACCTCTCCCCATAGGATGAGAAGTCAAATGAGGTGAGGATGGGAACTGCCTACTGGACTTGGCAATGAGGCAGTAACCAGGGACCCTGAGAAGACCTGTTTCCCCTGGAGTGGTGAATGAGGAAGGCTGCTCAGAGAGGATTCAAAACAATGGGAGGAGAGGAATAGCAAGTATGAGAAAAACTTTTGACGACTCCAGTGGCAAACTGAAGCAGTGGAATCTAGGAAATGTTTTATTTTTTACCAGGCATATATTACAGCATGCTTATAAGCACTCAGAAACGATTCTACAGAGGGAAATTTTCCTGATGTAGGACAGAGAGGTGACAATTGCTGAATCAATGTCCTGGAGTCAAAGAATGGGTATATAGGTGGTGAGGTTAGCCTTGGCTAAGAGTATTGAGAACTAATCCTAGGTACCAGGAGGACAGAGAGTACATGCAGACAGATGCAGGTGGGTTGGTAGATAGGGAGGCATGGAGTGTGTGCTAAGTTCTCTTCTAATTGCCTCTATTATACTAAGAAAAGAAGCATGGCGGGAGAGTTCCCTGGCAGTCCAGTGGTTAAGACCCTGCTGTGCTTCCACTGCAGAAGGTGAGGGTTCGATCCCTGGTCAGAAAATTAAGATCTCACAAACTGCTACTTGACCAAAATGTGGAGGAAAAAAAAAAAAGAAGAAGAAGAAGAAGAAGAAGCAGTGTGGCAGTTATCTGTAAGTAATAAGCCAGACATTTGAAGGAGGAGGAGAAAGTGTGAAACAATCCTTTAGAAGAGTAAGAGAGTGGACAGGAAGTGTAGTAGCTTTGCTAAGGAATGTTCATTGATTATAAAGTAGTTGATGTTTCAAACATGTAATAAATACTTTATCTGAATGGGAGAATGACGTGTTCTAGTTCAGTTCAGTTGCTCAGTCGTGTCCGACTCTTTGAGACCCCATGAACTGCAGCACATCAGGCTTCCCTGTTCATCACCAACTCCTGGAGCTTGCTCAAACTCATGTCCATCAAGTTGGTGATGCCATCCAACCATCTTGTCCTCTGTCGTCCCCTTCTTCTCCGTTTTCAAACTTTCCCGGCATCAGGGTCTTTTTCAATGAGTCAGTTCTTTGTATCAGGTGGCCAAAGTATTCGAGCTTCAGCTTCAGCATCAGTCCTGACTGGTTGGATCTCCTTGCAATCCAAGGGACTCTCTAAGAGTCTTCTCCAACACCACAGTTCAAAAGCATCAATTCTTTGGTGCTCAGCTTTCTTTATGGTCCAACTCACACATCCATACATGACTACTGGAAAAACCATAGCTTTGGCTAGATGGACCTTTGTTGGCAAAGTAATGTCTCTCCTTTTTAATATGCTGTCTCGGTTGGTCATAGCTTTTCTTCAAAGGAGCAAGCACTTTTAATTTCATGACTGCAGTCACCATTTGCAGTGATTTTTGGAGCCCAAGAAAATAAAGTCTATCACTGTTTCCATTGTTTGCCCATCTATTTGCCATAAAGTGATGGCACCAGATGCCATGATCTTAGTTTTTCGAATATTGAGTTTTAAGCCAGCTTTTTCATTCTTCTTTTTTACTTTCAAGAGGCTTTTTAGTTCCTCTTTGTTTTCTGTCATAAAGGTGGTACCATCTGCATATATGAGATAATTGATATTTCTCAATGGTAATCTTGATTCCAGCTTGTGCTTCATCTAGCCTGACATTTTGCATGATGGCTTCCCTGGTGGCTCAGAGGTTAACGCGTCTGTCTCCAATGCGGGAGACCCAGGTTTGATCCCTGGGTCGGGAAGTTCCCCTGGAGAAGGAAATGGCAATCCACTCCAGTATTCTTGCCTGGAGAATCCCATGGATGGAGAAGCCTAGTAGGTTACAGTCCATGGGGTAGCAAAGAGTCAGACACGACTGAGCGACTTCACTTCACTCTGCATATAAGTTAAATAAGCATGGTGACAATATATAGCCTGGACATACTCCTTTTCCAATTTGGAACCAGTCCACTGTTCCATGCCCAGTTCTAACCTTTGCTCCTTGACCTGCATACAGATTTCTCAGGAGGTAGGTCAGGTGGTCTGGTATTCTCATCTCTTGAAGAATTTTCCACAGTTTGTTGTGATCCACACAGTCAAAAGCTTTAGCGTAGTCAATGAAGCAGAAGATGTTTTTCTGGAATTCCCTTGCTT
>SJYC01127707.1:0-50045 GCA_006408675.1 Madoqua kirkii | reverse complement strand
GGTCAGACTTTATGTTTTTGGGCTCCAGAATCACTGCAGATGGTGACTGCAGCCATGAAATTAAAAGACACTCCTTGGAAAAAAAGTTATGACCAACCTTGATAGTATATTCAAAAGCAGAGACATTACTTTGCCGACTAAGGTCTGTCTAGTCAAGGCTATGGTTTTTCCTGTGGTCATGTATGGATGTGAGAGTTGGACTGTGAAGAAGGCTGAGTGCCGAAGAATTGATGCTTTTGAACTGTGGTGTTGGAAAAGACTCTTGAGAGTCTCTTGGACTGCAAGGAGATCCAACCAGTCCATTCTGAAGATCAGTCCTGGGATTTCTTTGGAAGGAATGATGCTCAAGCTGAAACTCCAGTATTTTGGCCACCTCTTGTGAAGAGTTGACTCATTGGAAAAGACTCTGATGCTGGGAGGGATTGGAGGTAGGAGGAGAAGGGGACAACCGAGGATGAGATGGCTGGATGGCATCATGGACTCAATGGATGAGTCTGAGTGAACTCTGAGAGATGGTGATGAACAGGGAGGCCTGGCATGCTGCGATTCATGGGGTCACAAAGAGTCAGACATGACTGAGTGACTGAACTGAACTGTCTTTTTTTTTTTTTAATACTTATGTGGCTGCACTGGGTCTTAGTTATGGAGCATGGAATCTTTGGTTAAGACATACAAATGGCATATGGGATCTAGTTCCCTGACTAGGAATCAAACCCAGAGTTTTAGCACAGAGTCTTAGCCTCTGGATCAGCTGGGAAGCCCCTAATAGTCTTTGAAAAGTCATCCTGAACATTTCTCCTTGGTGTCAGATGTGGGGAGGTTAGGGTTAGGAAAGCTAAGAGCTCAGACTGGGGAAGAAAGGAGTGTAAACAGAGGGGAGGAATCAGTTTGCTTATTTTCTCAGTTTAATTTGTTGCTTGCCAGCCTCAACAAGGTCTGTATTGTAGGCACGTGTGGCTGGGATTTCTGACAGTGAGCTGAGTGTGAGAGGGCAGGACGGGAACTTGTTTGGACATAGCTGGTTCTCCTTGCACACTCATGCTTCATTCACATGGTCAGTCAACAACCAGTTGGTTGAAACTAGCATGTATTAGGACACTGTCTGTCCTTGGGTTCAAAGGTAGCATCCGTTTTCATGAGAGCAGGCTGGGCTAACCGATGAGTAACAGAAAATTACAAGTCTCTCTCTTAAAATTTATCTCTCTTGACTGCACTGGCTCTTCATTGCTGCGCGTGGGCTTTCTCTGGTTGCGGTGCAAGGCTTCTCATTGCGGCGGCTTCTCCTGCTGTGGAGCCCTGGCTCTAGGTGCATGGGCTTCGGTAATTGCCACTCATGGGCTTGGTTGCTCCTTGGCATATGGAATCTTCTTGGACCAGGGATCGAACCTGTGTCCCCTGCATTGGCAGATGGACTCCCATCCACTGCGCCACTAGGGCAGTCCACAAGTTTTAAGTGCCAGGATAGAGGGAGCTTTGTCAAAACATCTTAACATTTTTCTGTGTTTGCTTCTTGTGCTAAACCTTGAAGGCCAAGGCTGTGTGTTTTGTGATTTTGCATTCCTAGAACCTTAATCTTAAATGCATCCCTGAATAAATATATGTGAGTTCAAAGCTGACACTGGGATGAGATAGTTTATGAATGGTGCATTTCAACTGTCTGTATATTTGTGGAAATCTCAACCCTATGAATAAGTACTTATTGGTAGTTCTTTTTTTAGAAGATGAAAATTGTCACTGATTCATACTTTCGGTGAAAGTGGCTATTTTGTCTTGGGGTTTTGCCATGATAAAGAGAATCTTATGGCCTGGATTTTTAGGAAGAGATTTCACAGAGCTCGGAGAACAGATAGTATACTTCTAAGGCCAGTAGAACTATGAAAAGGAATACGGTTACATCCAGATGGGTGGGGAGCTCCAGGAAACAAAAGTTGTGATTGTAGGATTTCAAATCCTGCTGATAAGCCAAAATGAGACCCGCTTCACAAGTCGGCACGTCTGTTTAAGGCCATTGCAGAAGAAACCAGATTAAAAACAAAACAAACCCAGCTTTATTGATATATAATTCACATACCATACAATTAGCCCATTTAAAGTATACAATTCAGTGGTTTTTTGTGTATTCATAGCTGTGTGCAGCCATTGCCACAGTCAATTTTAGAACATTTTCATTGCTTCGAAAAGAAACCCCCTGCCCTTCAGTAATCATCCAGCCACCTCCCCCGCTCCCCTGCCCCTGACCTAAGGAGCTGCTAATCTACTTTCTGTCGCTATAAATGTGTCTCTTCTGAATGTTTCCTATAAATGGAATCATACATGATCTTTTGTGACTTCTTTCACTTACCATAATGTTTTCAAGATTCATTCACTTTGTAGCATGAGTCAGTAGTTTGTTGCTCAATAATATTCCATTGTATGGATATATAACACTTTATCCATCAGTTAATGGACATTTGGGTTGTTTCCACCTTTAAGGTATTAAAAATAATGCTGATATTCATGTGTAAACTTTTGTGTGTACATATGTTTTCGTTTCTTTTGGGTCTGTACCTAGGAGTAGAATTTCTGTATCATATGATAACTGTTCAGCCTTTTGAAGAATTGCTAAGACTGTTTTCCAAGGTAGCTATACCCTTTTACATTCCCACCAGCGTGCACGAGGGTTCCAGTTTACCTGCATCCTTGCCAGCACTTGTTGCTATATTTACTGTTTGGCTTTTTTAATGTTAGGTGGCACTAGTCGTAAAGACTCCACTTCCAGTGCAGGAGACGTAAGAGATGTGACTTTGATCCCTGGGTCAGGAAGATCCCCTGGAATGGGAAATGGCAACCTACTCCAGTATTCTTGCCTGGAGAATTACATGGACAGAGGAGCCTGGCGGGCTGCAGTTCATAAGGTAGCAAAGAGTTGGACATGACCGAGTGACTAAATTTTCACTTTTTCACTTCAGCCAGAGTGAGAATGGTTTCTGTCCTTTCAAAAATATTGGGCTTTCAGTTCCCATAGGGCTGTGGCATTCTTGATGCTGGGGGCACAAATTGAATGTCAAGTTCCCAGTTTAGGAGGTCAGCTTGCAGCAAGTATTCTTTGTACACACACACACACACTATACATTTTTTATTGAAGTATAGGTGATTTACAGTGTTGCATTAGTTTCGGGTATACAGTAGAGTGATTCAGATATATATGTATATATTCCTTTTCAGATTCTTTTCCATTATACAAGATAGTGAATGTAGTTGCAAGATAGTGAATGTAGTTTTCTGTGTTATACAGTAGGACCTTGATATTTATCTGTGTTTTAGTGTATATATGTTAATCATAACCTCCTAATTTATCTCTCTCCATCCTTAACTTTGTTTTCTGTGCCAGTGAATCTGTTTTGTAAATAAATTCATTTGTATTTCTCTTTTTTTTTAGATTCCACATGTAAGTGATGGCATATGATTATGTCTTTCTGTTACTTCATTTAGCTGATAATCTCCAGGTCCATCCATTTGCTGTAGATTTCTCCCATGGTTTTTGAATGGCTCAGTTGTGGAGGAAACAGTCTGATAAGTAATTGTCAGATGTATGGAGAGTGCCTCTAAAGCTGGTTATGAGATGCTTTGTGACATTGCGATGGAGAGTGGAGGACATCTTTGAGGAGGTGGTACTGCTTCTCAGATCTGCACAGACTGAGCGGAAGTAGACGGGGTGGGGACGGCAGGTAGATGCTGAGACTTGGGTGTAAGAGAATTTCTGCTGTACAGAATGAAATGATTATGAAAAAGCTTTCTGGAAGTGGGAAAGTGTTGCCACTGCTTGGCCTCATAGTGGAAAGCTTTGCATATCATGCTGAAGAGTTGGGAATTTAACTGTTAGAAGAAAGTCTGGAAAGATTTTGAATATCCAGGAAGCAGAATGGTCAGATTTGCATTAAAAACATTTGCTAACACAGTGTGGAAAAGGGCTACCCTGGTGGCTCAGATGGTAAAGACTCTGCCCCAGTGTGGGAGACTCTTTTTTTGATTCCTGGGTTGGAAGGATCCCTTGGAGAAGGGAATGGCTCTCTGCTCCAGTATTATTGCCTGGAGAATTCCATGGGGCAGAATTCCATAGCCTGGAGGGCTACAGTCCTTGGGGTCACAAAGAGTCGACCAAGACTGAACGACTAACTCTTCAAATGTGGAAAATAAAAGTACTCACCTGAACCTTGGGAGACAGTCAATTCTTAGAAGAGAAGAGTGAGGTTAGGGATTAGCTGGACCAGAAGGCCAAGGAAAGGAGCAGATTTTTGAGGAATTTGGAGAGACTGAAACAAGTCATTCTGTGCTAATCTTGTATTCTCTCTAAAATAGATTTTAGGAAGGTTTGTTAGGTTATTAGTCAAGGGACTGCAGTCTTTTGATTGCAGCAGACTGTTGAGTTTAACAAAATGCTGTCCTGATGAAAAAGATGGAGAATACGAAGTGTCTGTTTGATGGGTTTGTAGCTCATTGAATGCTGCTGCTAAGTTGCTTCAGTCGTGTCTGACTCTGTGTGACCCTATAGATGGCAGCCCACCAGGCTCCCTCGTCCCTGGGCTTCTTCAGGCAAGAACACTGGAGTGGGTTGCCATTTCCTTCTCCAATGCATGAAAGTGAAAAGTGAAAGTGAAGTCACTCAGTTGTGTCCAACCCTCAGCGACCCCATGGACTGCAGCCTTCCAGCTCCTCCATCCGTGGGATTTTCCAGGCAAGAGTACTGGGGTGGGGTGCCATTGCCTTCTCCGAGCTCATAGAATAAGTCAACTTAAAAAACGGTAGATTTAATAGATTTGTATCAGCTGGGAGGGAGCTTTTCCTCCTCTGATGTTGCAGTCTGTACTTAGTCTGTACTTGCCTTTTGTTGGTTATGACGTTCAGCTTTTTTTTTTGGATGCTGCTGGATCTTTGCTGCTGGGTCTTCAGGCTTTCTCTGCTTGGAATGAGCAGGAGCTCCTCTTGGTTGCAGTGCGTGAGCTTCTCACTGTGGTGGCTTCTCTTGGTGAGGCGCTCGGGCTCTGGGTGCTCAGGCTTCGGTAGCTGTGGCTTCTAGGCTGGAAAGCACGGGCTCAGTAGTGGTGGCACACGGGTTTAGTTGCCCTACTGCATGTGGAATCTTCCCGTACCAGGGATTGAACCCATGTCCCCTGCATTGGCAGGTGGATTCTTAACTATTGGACTACCAGGGAAGTCCTCAACTTTAATCTTTGACTAAAATGGTTTTCTTGTCGACAGATATACTCATGAAGTAAAACTAGCAAGGTAGGTAATGTTGTAGTTGACAGAATGAAGGTTTTCAAGTATGCATATTCAAAGAAGTGAGATTGGTGGGAGGAGGGCAGAAGTTTTATCCTTTAATGTTTAAAGCACACAATACATAAGTACGTAACAGGTACACAGTAGAATAGATATATAGTCTGTCTGTCGGAGAAGCTGATGGCACCCCACTCCAGTACTTCTGCCTGGAAAATCCCATGGACAGAGGAGCCTGGAAGGCTGCAGTCCATGGGGTCGCTGCGGGTCAGACACGACTGAGCGACTTCCCTTTCACTTTTCACTTTCATGCATCGGAGAAGGAAATGACAACCCACTCCAGTATTCTGGCCTAGAGAATCCCAAGGACAAGGGAGCCTGATGGGCTGCCGTCTATGGGGTCGCACAGAGTCGGACACGACTGAAGTGATTAGCAGCAGTAGCAGCAGCAGTCTATCTGTGATATTAAAAGTTTCATGTGGGAGAATGATTAGGAAAAAAATGTCTAGAAAAACCTCTTTTGTCAGCGACAGTGAAGAAGGTTGAGAAACGCTGCTTTAAAGAGGACTCGAGGTTTGGAATGGTAATCAAAATCTTACAGAGAAGGGTATACAGAGACACCCTAGAATTTGTACATTTAGTAACAGAATCTTGAAGACCTCATTATAGGATGGGAATATTTCTTGATGTGTATGTTTATATGAAGGGAGAAAAATTAGAGTTAGGTTTCTTTGGTAATTTTATTTGACCTTAAACTCGGTATAAGTTGAGTTTATAGGCTGATATCTTAAAAGTTGATGTTAGCCTTAGGCTTCATGTGTAAAAACAGATGTTATGGGTTCAGTGTTCTGTTGTACTTAACACTGGCTGAAACCTGATCTGGAGATGTAAAAACTTGAACATCCAGAGGGTAATCAGAAAGATGGGAGGTCTCGAAACCAGGTTGAGAAGCACACACCTAGAACAGCAGCTGGCTTGTTGCTTAAATATACCATGACGACTGTAAGAATTTATGGCTTGAATCCACAAGCATAATTAAATTGGGCAAGGCCGTATCATTAATATATTAATTAAATCAGTGTTTATTGAGTGTCTGCTCTCTGCCAGGCCTTGTTTTAGGCAGTGGGGGCTCAGTACTCAGTAAAAAGGACAAAATACCTTTGTACTTATGAAATTTGTAGTTTAATGAGTAGAGACAGACAGTAAACAAGGTAAGCTTGTAAAACAGACCTGGTATGTAAGATAGTGTGTTAGATATGGACAAGTCTTAAAGGAGGAAAAAAATAGAGAGGGAGAAGGATGTGAAATACTGGGGAGTGGTGGAAATTCTAGATAGAGAAGTCAGGCTGGAGAAGGCCTTATTGGGAAGGTGACTGAAAAGAAAAACTCCCTCTACTGTAGTATGAGCAAGCATGGAGAAAAGTGCAGAAACGACAAGCTTGCAGTGGGGTGAATTTTTACCGCGTGGATACAGCGATGTAGCCGATGCTCACATTAAGAGTAGACTATTGTTAGTCTCTCAGAAGTCCTGGTTTCCCTTTCCCAGTCAAAGCATTGCCCCCTGACTACTAACACTGTGGCTTACTTTGTTGGGGCCAGTTTCTTGCTTTACTTTATTCATTTGTTTAAATTTTTATTTGGCCGCACTGGCTCTCAGTTGCAGCAGGACCTTCTGCCTTTGGTTGAGGCATGCAGGCTCTTGGTTGTGGCTTGTGGTACCTCGTTACCTGACCAGGGATCAAGCCTGGGCCCCCTGCATTGGGAAAGTGAAGTCTGAGCCACTGGACCACCAGGGAAGTCCCCGGAGCTTTCTGTTAATATGATCATGCGTGATATATTCTTTTGTTTCTTGCTTCTGTCGCTCAACACTGTGTTTGTGAAGTGCATCCATGCAGGTGTGTGTAGTTCATTCATTTTGGTTGCTGTTGAGCATTCCTTTGTCTGACGTTACATTTGTTTTCCTGTCTTTGGCTAGTCCTGCCATGCACTTTCCCGTATATGTCTGTCTGTCTAGGACTTCTATGGGGATGTAATAGGAGTGGAATTGTTGGGTCATGGGGTATGAGTATGTTCACTCTACTCGATACCGAGAGCAGTTTTTCCCTAGTTTGTATGTCTCATCGGCGGAGGCCGAGAGCTCCACATTCTTGGCAACAGTTGATATTTCCTGCCATTTAACTTGAGCTCTTCTGGTGGGTGTGTAAAACTATTTCGTTGTGGCTTTAATTTGCATTTCCCCAGAGACTAAAGCAGCTGAGGACTTTTTCATGTGTTATTTGACCATTTTGATGTCACTTTTAGGGGTGATGGAAACTGTGTCTTCATTGTGATGGTGAGAAGCGGTTGAATAAGGACCAGTGGGGCAGTCCTCCCCTGAGTTTTGATACCTCCCATCAGCCCCTGTTTCCATCATCACCAGTCAGTCTCCAATTTCACTGACTTTTTTTTTCTTATTTTCACCAACCTTGGTAAAGAATCTGCCTACAGTGCCAGAGACCTGGGTTTGATACCTGGGTTGGGAAGATGCCCTGGAGAACGGAATGGCAGCCCACTCCAGTACTCTTGCCTGGAGAAATCCATGGACAGAGGAGCCTGGTGGGCTACAGTCCATGGAGTTGCAGAGTCAGACATGACTGAGCAACTTTTCAAGGACACATTTATGATCAAGACCGACAGGCTTATGCTCGTGACCTAGATGTGGAGTGTGAGAGAGGAGTCAGGAATGCCACTGGGTTTTATTTTCTTTACTTTTCACCTGAGCAGCTGGAAGCAGGGGAGTTGGGATGTTGCAGATGGGAAGGGTGACTATCTGAAGCAGTTGGTACCTAGACTTTGGCATTTTGTGCATGTAATGGACATGAGTTTGAGCAAGCTCCAGACGATGAAGGACAGGGAAGCCTGGCGTGTTGCCATCCGTGGGGTTGCAAAGAGCCGAACACGACCAAGTGACTGAACAGCAACAACACATAATTAGGATTTTTTTTTAGCATTTTATAAAGAAAGGCCATTTATATACAAAAAGAATGGGAAGGACATAATTTCAGAATAAAGGGCAACCCTTTAAATAAGATAGATTATGTAAGACTCATGAACAAGTTCTTTTTTTATCCCCTCATTTCTCTGAGGACTTACAAATGCCAGTATTGTTTTGCAGGCCAGCTTTGGGAATCACTGATTTGTGGTATTAGGTACACATCCTTTGATTTTGAAAGTGTTGCTTACTGAACACTGTATCTCTGTCCTTAAATTTGCAGTAAGGATTAAATGGGGTTAGACTCTAAATGAACTTCCCAGGTGGCGGTAGTGGTACAGAACCCACCTCAGTGCAGGAGACATAAGAGATGTGGGCTCTGTCCCTCGGTTGGGAAGATTCCCTGGAGGAGGGCTTGGTAACCCACTTCAGAACTTTTGCCTGGAAAATCTCATGGAGCCTGGAGGGCTGTACAGTCCATGGGGTCGCAAAGAATCAGTCATAACCGAAGTGACTTAGCACGCACACATGCAGACTCTGAGTATGAGAACCCATAAAAAACATCAAAGTAGGCCATGTGTCATTTCTAGCCCAGAAAGACTTTCTTTTTTTTTTTTTTCTTTAAAGAGGGAGAACCAGATGCATCCAGAAGACACATATGGCTCATGTGTAATCATAGTAAAGCTTGGTACTCATCATAGTAACTTCTTTGCTCATAGACTATGAAATGATTGTTTCAAAGATTTTGTTGTGAAGTAGGCAATGGTACCCCACTCCAGTGCTCTTGCCTGGAAAATCCCATGGATGAAGGAGCCTGGTGGGCTGCAGTCCATGGGGTCACTAAGAGTCGGACACGACTGAGGGACTTCACTTTCAGTTCTCACTTTCATGCATTGGAGAAGGAAATGGCAACCCACTCCAGTGTTCTTGCCTGGAGAATCCCAGGGACGGGGGAGCCTGGTGGGCTGCCGTCTCTGGGGTCACACAGAGTCGGACACGACTGAATCGACTTAGTAGCAGCAGCAGCAGCAGCAGCCTAACTCTTAAGGTTTGTAGTTTTTAATTGTTTTTTAAGCAAATTGGTTTGCCTTGTCCTGAGGGAATATGAGAGTTACATTTTAACTTTTCTATATTCCCATTCTCCCTGAAGTGAAGTGAAAGCGATAGTTGCTGAGTTGTGTCCCATGTTTTGTGACCCCATGGACTGTAGCCCACCAGGCTCCTCTGTGCTTGGAATTCTCCAGGCGAAATACTGGTGTGGGTTGCCATTCCCTTCTCCAGGGGACCTTGCTGCCCCAGGATCGAACCCAGGTCTTCTGCACTGCAGGCAGAGTCTTTGCTATCTGGGCCACCAGAGAAGCCCCCCGTTCCTCCTCTCAGCAGTGTCACAAAAGTGCACTGTAAGTGTTTGATGGAAGCAGTTCGGGGCAGCGGGAGGGCATGTGGCCCTGTAGTAACAGAGGTGGAGCGAGCTGCTCAGAGCCACGTTGCCATTGACTTTGGTGGACTGTCTCGAATCTTGTGCTTTGCTTTGAATTGAATGCATGTCAAGTTGCTTCAGTCATGTTCCACTCTTTGCAACCCTGTGGACTTTAGCCTGCCAGACTCCTCATCCATGGGGTTCTCTAGGCAAGAATACTGAGGTGGCCATGCTCTCCTCCAGGGAATCTTCCTGACCCAAGGCTTGAACCTGGGTCTTCTGCTCTGCAGGCAGATTCTTTAGCATCTGAGCCACCAGGGAAGCCCGCTTTCTATTTGGCAGAGCGTTGAGACACTTGGTGAATAGTATCAGTGTGTAAGTGATCTTTTTTATGAAAGTTTTGCCTGTGACTCTTACCTGAGGAAGATTTTGGGCACTCTCATATACAGAGTAATTTGATTATTCAAGGATATTGAATGTCCTTTGTGAGATCCCGTGACCATCTTAAAGGACAGTATTGATAACAACTGATTACATTTCCCCTCTTTTCTAACTGATTTTATGGGACTTAATGTCTTTCTACCAGGAAGAGAATTTTAGCATGCATAATCACTTCTGAGCATTTCCAGTCTGCTTTTGGTATTAGGTAATAATGTATTTTAGTTAGTTGATGTGTCTGTGGTAACATGATTACCTGGCCCCCTGAGGGATAGGAGAAAATAAGTGAAAAACTCATTGCTGCTCTGTGAGTTAAGTTGTGCCTTGGCACCAAGTGCTGATTGCTTTGGCATTCAAACACAGCATTGGATCAGCTGTCTGCAGTTTAGGAATGTTTTCAAAGTGCTACCTAACCCTACAGGATACTCCATAAACTTGAGCTGATATAGGAAGTGATGTTTATTATATTTTATTCTCAAATAGCTGGCCAGATTACTGTCATCAGACTCTTTATTGATAGAAAATTAGTTAGGTAAAAAAATCATTTTCCTCTTTTTGCATGGCAGAGGTGATGAAATTTAAGAGAAAGTACATATAAGGAAAGATTGGAGGTGTTGATTGTGGATTTGAGCCTTGGCTCAGAGCAAAGGTCTTTTTGATTTATAGTGGAATATTCTGTGGATTTCTTGTGTCTCTCAGTCTCAGCTCTTGTATGGGGAAATAATGAAAGGAATATGTGCCATGTGAATTGGTTAAGGTTTTTAGTTACAGATTCTGAGATCTATTCTAGTTAGTGTTAAGCAGAAAGGGGTTAATGAGGGTGCTAGGTAACTTAGAAAATCATCAGGCGAGCTGAAGAAAGAGACTGGATATGGCTGGCTGTCTGTCCCGCACTGTGAAACCTGTCCTCCCAGGAGGCCCCCGCTTGAGTCAGTTCAGTTCAGTCACTCAGTTGTGTCCGATTCTTTGTGACCCCATGAATCGCAGCATGCCAGGCCTCCCTGTCCATCACCAACTCCTGGAATTCACTCAAACTCATGTGCATCGAGTCGGTTATGCCATCCAGCCATCTCATCCTCTGTCGTCCCCTTCTCCTCCTGCCCCCAGTCCCTCCCAGCATCAGCGTCTTTTCCAATGAATCAAGTCTTTGCATGAGGTGGCCAAAGTATTGGAGTTTCAGCTTTAGCATCAGTCCTTCCAGTGAACACCCAGGACTGATCTCCTTTTTCCCCCATATTACTCCGAAACTCTATTCTGAAGGAGCCCCATGTGCTGTGGTTGAATGGTTACTGACTTGAGTCTTTGGATTTTTTAATCAGTAGAAGTTGATAAGAGGCCAGAAGAGAAATTCAGGCACGGCTTTGTTGGGACTTGTGAAGGTGCAGAAACAAGGAAAAGGTTCCCTTGGTTGCTGTCCAAGGAGGGCAGGGGTGAGGGTAGGGGTGGAGCGGTGTCAGGCCAGAGGGCTGTTTCAGGCGATCTGCTCACCCCTTTGGTGGCACTGTATTCAGGGATCCTGCAGGGCCCTGCTTTTGCTCCTTGCACCTCAGAAATAGCAGTTGGTTTGTGGCTTTCTGTATTATTGTTCATAATTGCCCCAACTGCACATATGTGTAGTTATTTTTAGTTATAGTTTCTTTGTATGCTCTTGCTGGAGGAGACTTCTGTCCAGGTTTAAGTATATCCCAGCCTGTCTCAGAACTGGTTAGTAAGTCCGCCTGTACCAGGTGAAGAGGATGCAGGAAACAGTGCTCCATCCCCAGGATTGTTTATTTGCTGTTTAAAATTCTGCAGTGAGAAGGTGGGCTCTTCAGGGAACTGTTAAACTGTGCTGAGAATGGACAGAGATTTCAGCCCTCCTGAATAGCAAATGCTCATTACAGCACCTATTTGAAATAATATCATAGCAACTAGACTAATGGGTTCCAACTAACTTTCAAGGAAGCCTACTATTTAAAAATTTAACTTTTTGTTTAATTGGAGGAAAATTGCTTGACAGTGTTGCATTGGTTTGTGCCATACAGCAGTGCAAATCAGCTGTAATTATGCACATGTCCCCTCCCTGCTGAGCCTCCCTCTCCCAATCCCACCCTTTCAGGTCATCACAGAGCACCAGGATGGGCTTCCTTTGTCATACAGCAGCTTCTCGCCAGCTATCCGTTTTACACACGACAGTGTAAATATGCTAATGCTACTTTCCCCGTCGGCACACGCTCCTCCACAAGTCTGTTCTCTGCACCTGCATTCCTTCCCTGCAAATAGGTTCATCAGTACCATTTTTTTCGATTCCATATATATGTTAATATGTGGTATTTGTTTTTCTTTCTGACTTCCTTTACTCTGCGTAATTTGGGTTTATCCACCTTACTAGAACTGACTCAAATTCGTTCCTTTTTAGTGGCTGCGTAATATTCTAGTATGTGTGTGTATGTGTGTGCGCGTACCACATCTTCTTTATCCATTCATCTATTGATGGACATTTGGGTGGTTCCATGTCCTGACTATTTTAAATAGTGCTGCGCTGAGCCTGTGTCTTTTAGACCTGTGGTAAGAACCTGCTTTTAAAAACTGAGGGTAGTGATGCATAAAGAATACATAAAACTCACGGTTTTACTCTTGTGTTGCTTTCGAATTTCTTTATTAGTCTGGTCTAACAAGAATCTGTAGATAAGTAAACTCGGGACAAGTATAGTATCTTTTTACAGATTGTTTCGCTCTTGAACTAGTCAAGACCCATTCTTGTAGATATTTTGATCAGAAAGGGAGAGGGAAGATTTCATACACAGGTCAGCATGAGTTGACTATTGTTACTAGGGGCTTCCCAGGTGGTGCTAGTGGATAAAGAACCTGCCTGCCAACCAGCAGACTTGGGTTCAATCCCTGGGTTGGGAAGATCTTCTGGGGAGAAAATGGCTACCCACTCCAGTATTCTTGCCTGAAAAATTCCATGGACATGGGAGCCTGGCGGGCTATAGTCCATGGGAAGAGTCAGATATGACGGAAGTGACTTAGCACACACTCTAACTAGAGGAACAAATTAAAGTGTATGGATCTGTGACAGTGGGTTAACAGAGTCACAAAGCATAGCATTATTATACTTTTTGACATAGGGTTTTTTACCAAACTTTTTTTTCCTAAAATGGACTTGTGGACTTATCCCTAGAGGGGACTTAGAAATGATTTGGATCGGTTGAGAAAACCACGTGTGGAGCCTTGCTCAAGGTGTAGAGCAGGGTCCTGCCGTGGCAGGACAGGCTCAGTGCCTCCTGGGTTCCTGCACTGAAGTTTAAGTCCTGGCTTGAAGCCAGGCCATCTCAGTGGGGTTGCTGGGTTGATTAACATTGGTGCTTTTTTATGTGTCAAATGAGTACTTGGAAATGTCTTCTTGAGTTTTGAGGAATATGAATCACAGAGATAAGCGTTTCGTTCAGAACAGCCCTTGTGAGGGAGGGGAGCACACAGCAAACGTGCCTAACTGAAGATGTCAGTCTCGCTTGTAGAATGAGCTGCAAAAGTGAGGGGGGTTTACACATAGCTGTCTTCTGCTTACTCTTCAGTGTAAGTTTGCTCATACACAGCTCTTCTGATAAGGAGCGTATTTCATACATCATTTGTACAAGGCGAAAGTTACTAGTAAAATGAAATATGGTTCACTTCTCAGCTCCTGCAAGTCTTGGCTCAGAGATGCCTGTGTAATGAGTCTTAGCCTGACCCATTCTACTTAAGGTTGCAACGCATCCTCCCTTCATTCATTCCTGAATCCCTTATTCTGCTATCCTGGCCTTTTTCTTTTTAAAACTACAGATCCCCTCTGATAGTAAATGTATATCTCCCATATAATTTGTCTCTGTGTTGTGTTTATTGCCTGTTATGTATTTCCTCCATTAGACTACAAGCTCTGCAAAGGCAGATTTTTGTCAGATTGTATATCCCCCAGTAGGAAGAGTCAATAGTGCCTGGTAGGAGACAGAAGTTCAGTCCCTGAGTCAGAAAGATCCCTTGGAGAAGGAACTGGCAATCCACTCCAGTATTTCTTGCCAGGGAAATTCCATGGATGGAGCAGCCTGGTGGGCTGTTGTCTGTGTGTGATAAGTTGCTTCAGGCGTATCTGACTCTTTGCGACCCTATGGCCTATAGCCCACCAGGCTCCACTATTTATGGGATTCTCCAGGCAGGAGTACTGGAGTGGATGGCCATGCTCTCCTCCGGGGGATCTTCCTGGGCTATAGTCTGTGTGGTTGCAAAAGAGGGGATACAACTTAGTGAGTAAACAACAAACCGTAGGATATATTCAGTATACATGTATTGAATGAATGAATTTGGCAAAAGCAGCTACTGTTTAGGATTCTTGCTAGTAAAATGACAGAGCCTCAATCCCAGTGATTATTTTATTTGTGAACTCATTGGGAATGGCAACATCTTCAGTTGGTATATAAAGAAAATAGATTATTTTAAGTGTGTGAGTTGTGTTACATACAGTGTTCTGAAGCCTTCTTGCTTCTTTGGCAATAAACAAGGAGCTTGGATTCAGATGAAAAAAATCATTACATTTTCAGCTTGAATCAGTGAAACAAAGTCTTTACATATTAGAAACTAGATAACTGATAAAACTGCACACAGAAATTCTCAAATGTAGGTTTGAACAGTAGCTGGTTTTAAACATGATTAACTTAAAAGGTTTTCATTTTCAACACTGAGGCCAGAAAAAGGGGTCCAGGTTTCAGAGTCTCAGGTAGCTCAGTAATTGCTGGTGGCCTCCTGGGAATTTCTAGGACATTGTGTCATTTATAAAGGCTCATTTTTGTTATTTGAAGAGATATTTGACTTCAGAAATTCAAGAGAAATAACGATGTTAATTAGGGAACTCAAACGGGGGTTCTTTAATAACCTAGAGAAGTGGGAGTGGGTGGGAAGTGGGAGGGTAGACTCAAGAGGGAGGGGACATGTACACCTGTTGTTAATTTATGTTGATATGTGACGGAATTCAAACTAATATTGTAAAGCAGTCATCAGTCAATTTAAAGTAAATATTAAAGATGGTAATTAATATCTCAGGAAGTTGTTAAGGAACCTAGAAAAAACTTAGAAATTGGGTATTCTGACTTTTTATATAAGCTTAAGGCCAAAGGCTGAATTATTTGCCCAATATCATACAACTTATGAGTGGCAGAATTGGTACTAATTTTTGTCACCAATTTTCACTGAAGTATCTTTAATAAGAGAGTATCTTTCTTTGGCGGTAACCCAGGAAACACTATTATGGATTTTTTTTAGAGATTTATATTTTTTTCTTAAATATTTCAAAAATTTATGCAGACATGTTAACTTACACAAATTATTTCCGCTTAATGTGTGTAGGCTTTGTGTGTATGTGCGTGTGTACAAAAATGTGCTTATTTGAGGAATCGACATTTGGAATTTGATATGAACAGAATGAAAGAACACCTTAGATTATTATTGTCTTAGAAGTGTTAAAAAACAGTTTTAAAGAAAACCAACAGGGAAGTAGCTCCACTTGATCTGTTCTGAAGGTAAATATATGGGGAAATTAATTATAGTGCAGTGGAAATATTTTATTTAGAAAATATTTTAAACCTCAGCTTGAGAAGATCGGATTGCTATTTTTGTCGTTTCAACATTCTGTGTAAGTGCAATCAGATATGATTTGTATCTTTGTGCTAAAGATACTAGTTTGGAAGGGATCAGTTTTTAAAAAGAGAGAGATGATTTGTATATAGAATTTGAACATATTTTTTCCCTGACCATAAAATTAGACTGCACTTATATAGAAAAAGACAGCAAATCTACCCTTCCCCAGCAGGTAATACTCTGAAGGTTTTTAGTTCTTGATCTTTAATGTTAATTGTTTCTTTTGTAACACAAGGTTAAATGAGATATTTATTATGCAGTCAAATTGTAACTTGATTTTAATATGCTCCAAAATATTGTTTCCACAACTAATTAGATAGCAGGATGTAAAAGAAAGATCACAGGGCTGGCATTCAGGAGGTAGTGACTTAATCTTATTGGTAAAGGGAGAGTCCCTGGTGGCTCGGAGGTTAAAGCATCTGCCTGCAACGTGGGAGACCCGGGTTCGATCCCTGGGTCTGGAAGAACCCCTGGAGAAGGAAATGGCAACCCACTCCAGTATTCTTGCCTGGAGAATCCCATGGACAGAGCAGCCTGGTGGGCTACAGTCCATGGGTCGCAAAGAGTCGGACACGACTGAGCGATTTCACGGTCACAGTTACAGTGATGATAGGGTATTGGGGTCTCTTCTGGCTCACAAGAGTTTATGAGCTCTGTTAGCTTGTAAGCTGCTTAGTATCTCCAAAAATGTTCTTTCTAAAATTTAAATGTACAAATAGCATGCACATTTCAAATTGTTTATTGTCTCCACACAAAACAGTTCTCTCAAGATGAGTATTTTGAGAGCCAGCGCCCCCTGGTTTCATCTGGTCAGGGGTTTTTCCTATCTGACTTCCAGAGGCATCACCGTGCCAGAACCTGCTGATTGGTCACTGGTGGCTTATAGCAAATTCGTCTCTGCTAAGCAAGGTGGATGCTGTGAGCCTCTTGGCAATTTTTAGACCACCTCCTGAAACACGAGGAACTTTCAGACTGGCCTGCAATTCAAGGAACTGGAACTTGGGAGTCTCTGAACTTTTATTTGATTTTCATTGATTGCAGGTGTCGGTGTCGGGATGCCTGTGTAACAGGTGTGTACACGATGGTCTTGCCATGCTAGTACCACCTGAAAGGCGTGCCTTTGTGTGGGTTTTCAGTTAAGTCTGTGTCACACTAGAGAGTTTACTCGTGCGAGGTGAAATGGCAGCAGTCCCCTACAGAATTACGAGTTCACATCCCATCCTGGCAGAAGTGTATGTGTAGTTCAAATGTGGTATCTGTTGGCAGGCATGACTCGACAGCTAGTGAGTGAGTGGGCAAGAATTGCACTTGGAATGCAGATAACCAGGCTGTGGTCCCTACTCCCAGATATGCGATCATAGCTTAGTACCCAGGAGAGCCACTTTTCAGAAATCATAGCTCTGAAGCGAGAGAGCTATACAGCCCCTGAATTATTTTGTGATCTCGTTTTCATTTTTCACATCTTGAAATTTTGAAGAACTTGGCAGAATGCTAAAATATAGCCTGGACAGAATAAGTCCCCAAAGGCTTACTTTGAGGCTGAAGAAAGCCTTTATTCCCCCTTTCATTTCACTAAGGTGTGACTGTATTAGAGCAGATGGAAGGGAGCGTTTGAGCTTAAGTTGTGTGAAAACTTCAGCAGCCAATTGGCTGACTCTCAGGGTAAGGCAGGAAGAACCACCCACGTTTTCCATTTTGGATTTGAGTCACAGAGAACAGGTTTCCTGCAGAAACCATTTGGCTTTAACAAGTGTACAGAAATTTCATCTTCGATCAAACTGATGTTTTTATCGTCATGGTGCATGTTTCATATTAATTATTTCCCCTTCACAATCCATAGGTTCAGTGTTAAATTTGAATCTCCTTTAGAACTGACTATAAACTAATTTCCCAGGATTTTTGTCTAAGAGGTAGATGAAAAGGATTGTACTTTCAGGTAAGGATCTAGTTTTACTTTATCTTAATAATACACAGTTCCTTTGACTGAAGTTTAGTTTTCTCCTACCCTCCTCACATGAATAGAAGTGTAGGTGAATTTTTTTAAAGGTGGCAGATTGAGTTCTACAGACAGGTTTCCACCTGTTTGTGATGACCTAAGAGGTGTCAGTTGGCTGACTACTTAGAGCAATTAGAGAAACAATATGTAATGGTGATTAAAACACACACACGTGTTCATTTAAAAAGGCTTGTAAAACTGTTTTAAGTTTTTTTAGGGGGAGGAAATAATCTTTCTGCTACTTACCACTTCCTTCCTAGGATTGATTGATAAATCTATTGTCTGTCTGTCTGTTTTCTAGTTTAAAGCTTAAAGACATGGATGGTTTTAAGATTAATTTTTCTATCTCTGTGGCATCCCAAAGTACTGTTATAGTTCTGGGCATGAGAATAGTATTGAAAAAGATCTATACTCAAAATAATTGGGAATTTATAAGGCTAGTATTTAGGACTGAGTGTTCCCTAGGAAGAAAGAGAATTGTGTGGACCGAAACAACCCCTCTGACCCTCCCAACCCAAATCCGAAAAAGTCGCATGGCTTAGAAAAAATACGCTGCATTGAGATTGCAAAGTGAAGTGAAGCGAAAGTTGCTCAGTTGTTCCCGATTCTTTGTGACCCCATGGAGTGTACAGTCCATGGAATTTTCCGGGCCAGAATACTGGAGTGGATAGCCTTTGGGAATCTTCCCAACCCAGAGATCGAACCCATGTCTTCTGCATTACAGGCAGATTCTTTACCAACTGAGCCACAGTTTAAAGTGCATTTCTGAGATCAATAATTTGGTTTTTTAATCTGTTACTTAATTTACCTAATTGATTTTGAGGTATGGAATCACTTCTAAATTAATTTTTGTGCCTATTTAGAATGGTTACTTTAAGTTTAAAATATTTAAAACTCAACTTTAAGTTGTTGGCATCGTTTGAAGAGGAAGAAGACAATTGAGTGAATAATTCAAAAATCACTCAGTAGTACGTTGTAGGATGGCTTTTGGTCCAAGTTCAGTTTCCTAACTATATTACTAGTTAAAAGAAGGTTTGCGAAACATTAACACACCAACAAAGCAGCAGCTCAGTAGAAAGACACTGGCTTGGGATTTAAAGCAAGCTGCAGATGACATGTGGACATTTCTTTCAAGTGCATCCTGGGATCAGCCTTCCCTAGACCTTTATGGCAACCTCTTGTTTATACACGGCTGGGTCTCTGTCGCTGCATGGGCTTTCTCAAGCTGGGCTTAGCAGGGGTCACTCTCCAGTTGCGGTGTGCGGACTTGCCATTGCAGTGTTTTCTCTTGTTGCAGATCCCGGCTCTAGGTCATGCAGGATTTAGTAGCTGTGGCTCCCGAGCTCTAGAGCACAGGCTTAGTAGTTGTGGCTCAAGGACTTAGTTGCATCTCCTGCACTGGGAGAAAGATTCTTTACCCCTGAGCCACAAGGGAAGCCCTGTAGTAACTTCTTAAGTAATTTCCCTGCACTGCTCTTTGTAAAGTTGGATCTTGTTACTGTCTGCGTAAAACATTTTGCTGCTGCTGCATCGCTTCAGTCGTGTCTGACTCTGTGCGACCCCACAGAAGGCAGCCCACCAGGCTCCCCTGTCCCTCGGATTCTCCAGGCAAGAACACTGGAGTGGGTTGTGATTTCTTTCTCCAGTGCATGAAAGTGAAAAGTGAAAGTGAAGTCGCTTAGTCATGTCCAACTCTTAGCGACCCCATGGACTGTAGCCCACCAAGGTCCTCCATCCATGGGATTTTCCAGGCAACAGTACTGGAGTGGGGTGCCATTTAAAACACTCTAGGGCCTCCCTATTACCTATAGCAGTGATTTTCAAACTCAAGACACCATTTATACTATTAAAAATTGTTAAAGACCCCAGGGAACTTTTGTTTCTCTTGATTATATCTATTCTTATATACTATATTAGAAATTAAAATGGAGAAAAGTTTAAAACACAAGAATGTACAAGCTTACATTCTCATTGTACCAAGTGATGACATCATCAAGTCATGCAGCTTCTGGAAAACTCTTGTGAGAGAGTGAGAGTGAAAACAGCGTGGTATTATTGTTTGTAAGTGTGATTTATAGAGAGATAATTGTGGTGCTGGAGAAGACTCTTGAGAGTCCCTTGGAGTACAAGGAGATAAAACTATAGTCAATCCTAAAAGAAATCAACCCTGAATATTTATTGGAAGGACTGGTGCTGAAGCTGAAGCTCCAATACTTTGGTCACCTGATGAGAAGAGCTGACTCATTGGAAAAGACCCCGATGCTGGGAAAGATTGAGGGCAGGAGGAGAAGGGGACGACAGAGGATGAGATGGCTGGATGGCATCACCGACTCCATGGACATGGGTTTGAGCAAGCTCTGGGAGATAGTGAAGGACAGGAAGCCTGGCATGCTGCATGCAGTCCTTGGGTTTGCAAAGAATCAGACGCAACTTGGCGACTGAACAACAAAAAAGCTTACAGCGTAGGCCACCCTTTTTAGTATACAGTTCTCTGAGTTTTGACAAATTAGTAACCACAATGAAGATAAAGAACATTTCTGTCACCCCCAAATGTTCCGCTACTGTTAGCCGCAGCTCCCTCTGACCTGTTTTCTAGCTCTGTGGTTTTGCTTTTGCCTAAATATCGTGTAAATGGAATCACACAGTCTGTAACCTTTTGAATCTGGCTTCTTTCATTTAACATAATGCATTTGAGATTCATCCATGCTGTTGTTGTGTGTATCACTAATTTGTTCCTTTTTATGACTGTCTTACTCCAGTGTATGAATATTTATGTTCATACATAGACAAACATTTGAGTATGTTTGTCTACTTAACAGTTGGAGGACATTTGGGTTGTTTCTAGTTTTTTGGTGGTGGTGTGTCTTAGTGTTGTTACTAAGATAGTTTTAACCTCGCCGACTCCCTGAAAGGATCTCCAGGATGTCCCGGGGCCCAAGACCTCTCTCTGAGGACCTCTGGCTCCCCTGAACCGCTTGCTTGCTGGGTGCGATGTGCTCTGTTTGGAATGTCAGGATCTTGTTCAAGGGCCTGTCCTGCGCTGCTCTTTCTAAGCCTGCTTCCCACCATTACCCCTTCATGCCCCAGGGCTGGGCTGGTCCCCACCACCTGCTTGGCTGCCATTTGAGAACATGCCAACTTCTCAGCTTCTTGAGGATGATGTCGTTTCTCTACATCCCAGCACGTGCTGAGTACACAGAAGATGTGCTATTTGTTGGAAGGAATAAATACTGTAACAGTCCCTTACAGGTATAAAGCTTATTGTTTATATGAGGCTTTCCCAGGTATGATGACCTTCATTTCATCCTCATTTCAACTCCATTGAAGCACATAACACATGAGCTTTTTTTTTCTGGACAAGAATATTAAGTCTTAAAGCTCTAGTCTTAACCAAACTGCACCTTAGGGGAGCTTTTAATAAATGTACCAGTGCCTGGAGAATCCCATGGACAGAGGAGCATGGTGGGCTGTGGTCCAGGGGGTCACAAAGAGTCGGACACAACTGAAGCAACTGAGCACAGGCACTAATGATCCAGACCAATTAAGTTCTGATGTCTGGAGGTGAGGCCTGTTGGTATTTTTTCAATAGTGTCATTGTTTAATCTCATGTGTAGCCTTGGTAGAAGAGTTTGACTCACTGTGTAGTCTTAGTGGTGATGTAGTCAAGAGTAGAACCCAGGTTGACTCCCATTCTAATGCCTCTTCCTCCACATAATGAACTCTCCCATGAAGGGAAGCACTGCAGAGGTTTACGGAGCCTCCATGTAGACGCCAGCATTTCAGTTTATGGAGGGACTGTAGTGCAGAAGGGCTTCGTGATAGCTCAGTGAGTAAAGAATCTGCCTGTGATACAGGAGATGCGGGTTTGATTCCTGGGTCGAGAAGATCCCCTGGAAAAGGAACTGGCAACCCTCTCCAATATTCTTGCCTGGAAAACTCCATGGACAGAGGAGCCTGGTGGGCTACAGTCCATGGGGTTGCAAAGAGCCAGACGCGACTGACTGACTAAACACAGACACGTGTAGCCCAAGAAGCTCAGCATTAAATTTAGTCAGGGGACTGTGTTTCTGTTTTAACTCTGCATTTATTAACTGTAGATTAGTCAATACTTGAATCTGTTCTCACTTAAAGGAAAGATACTACCTTAAGTTCTAGAAGCTATGATGGGGATCAAATTAGACAGTGTGTTAAAGGATTTTAAAGGATTTATTTAAAGGATTACAAAATCCTCTGTAAGCTATGAAGTGCTGTCTAATGCTAATTTTTACTTGATTTTAGCCTAGTGTATTTATTGGCTAGCTTTCCTGGGGGTTCATAAATTACACAAGTTATATATAAATAGGGTCTCACTGAAATAGTCAAATAACAGAATTATGCAGAGTAAAACCAAGAGGTCACTCTTGGTCGCATACTTTCAATCCTTGGTGTACACATTTAAGTGCATAAATATGTATGTATGTAACGTAAGTTATTTTTCCAGTTGTCTTAACATAACTAGAGTCTTACTTTATATGTTTTTCTTTTCTAAAAACTTGACAACATGTCTTAGATCATTCCATATTAGGATATATAAATCCTCCTTTTTTAGCTGCATATTTTTTTCATACATTTCCAAGTTGATGGACATGTGGCCTGCTTTCCACTTTTTTTGCATTTATAAAAATGCTAATTAACATTCTGAGCTCTTATTAAAACATTAGTTTATTATTATTCAAAGATTTATTCTGTTTCTGTATTGGGAGATGAAGTAGTGAATGTTTTATGTATGAGATCTTAGACATTACCTACTCAAGTCAGATGAGGACTAAAGGAGGCTTCTCTGCTGGTCCTCACTCTCAGTGCAGGGAGCCTGGGTTTGATCCCTGGTCAGGGGTCTAGATTCTGCATGTCACAGATAAGAGATCCTGCATGCCACGGCTAAAGATACCATGTCACAAAGAAGATCAGAGCTCTTGTGTGCCACAGCTAAGACCTGACACAGCCAAATAAATACATAAATATTATTTTAAAAAAGAATAGAACGAAGCTTCTAAAAAAAAATCACGGTAAAGTATACTAGACCTTGGGGAATTTTTTGTGTGTTTTTGTATATTTTATTTTTATGATATTCTTATTTCACTATTTGGATAGACTTTTAAAGTCTAGTGTGTGTATCACTTAAGTTTTAACTCCTTTGGTTATGATTTCTAGATACTTCCGGCTTGATTTCAGAAGTGCTTTGTATCTATGATATCACAGTTTACTTTCTAAATGACTTACATATGTATATTTTAATACCAGTAATCATTTACATATATAGAAATAGTTTGTGCTCAGCAGTATACCATTTTGTAGAAAGTACGTATCAGTAAAAATAGTCTATTAATGTAACAAGACAAATGCTTATTGAATGGTATTTTGGAGTGAAAAATGCTGCTAAATGAAAGTGGATCTTGAATTCTATTTATTATCTAACAGTGACCTTGATAAAATAATGCTTTTTCTCACTGGTAAAATAGATCACTTTATGCTTAATCAGCCATCATTCTTGAGGAACATTAGTATGAATAAGAAATACTTGGGAGAACATTTGGCACAGTGATCTAGATGAGTTGCAAAATGAAATTCTAGTAATACTTCCTTTACATTGAGTAATAAGGAGAACGTTTCCGGAAAGGTTTGGTTATTCATAACAAATGAAAGATTAAAATGATCTGTCTCTATTGATGAAAGTACCAAAAGGCATCTTTCAAGTTTTTTTATACACACTGAAATGTATTTATGTTCTTATACATTTATTCTAGGCATAATTGAATATTAATTTAAGGGGCCCCAAGTGGTTATTTCTCAGTGGTGATGATTATAAATGGACTTTTAGCAGAGATACAGTTTTACACACAGTCTTTGTGCACTCCTGTGTCTCCTCTTGAATGATGAAACAGGTCTAGGAGCCCACTGGTGGTGTCAGCTCCTTATTCCCTCCTGGGTCTCCTTAATTTGTCTCTCCTGTTCAAGTCTGAAATTTGGTGACCAAATGGTGGAAATGGATCTTTTGGTGAACTCTTGAAGGCCTTACAGACTGAAATCTGTATTTTATTAAGAAGTGAGAAAACATGATAAGTCACAGTGAAGACATTGTCATACTATCTCATTCCTGGTTTTTCATTTATAAGCCTTTTTCTAACAAATATATTTGATGATTGACTGACAGAAAGAGTGCCTTGGCTCACTCTGCCGTGAGGACTATTCCCTAAAAATTAGCCTGGCACCCCAAAGTGGCTTTAGATCACGGGAAGCAGCTGAGTGGCAGTGACTTTTGGTTGCTGTTAATTGTGCCAGCAGTTTCAAATCAATAACCCTAGTGTAATCTACTCAGAGCAATACTTCTAAAAAATGGTCTCAGATTTCTCTTTTCCTCCTGTTTCTAGACTTTCTAATTTGTCTGTCTAGATCCAGAAACAACATTGTCCTTTATTGCTGCCTACTTGGAGCTGCTTTCTGAGATAACACACTCCACCCTTCAGAGGAATTCATTTCTTCTTCCAAAATTAGGGATTTGTTATTTTTATCCATGCCCTGTATTTAGATTTCCAGCTTTTAGAATTTGAATACCCATGTACATTCTGCCCTCGGGACTGAGAAGCACCGTCTAAGGAGTTCCCGTCTCACCCCGCTGTTTTCTATACAGGAACATCACATTCCTGGTCTCACATTTGTTCTGCATGTGTATTTCAGTGTGAGCTTAGCAAGTTCATTCAAGCAGTGGTTGAACTGAGGTTAAGTGTATTACGGTTGTTTGGCAGGATATGGCCATAAACACTTCTCTTAAAACACAGAATGGCCTGGGGTGACTGTAATGTTCAATTGCATAATCACAGATTACAAACACAAGAATGAGCACATGGGCTGCACACATCTTCAGTGAGGAATTGCCCCACAGGATGGAGGCTACTTTAGAAACTATCTGTAGAGTTCCCTCAAGTGTTTTCTTAAGACAGTTATATGAATATTATGCATTTAATTGGAATGCTTCTGATTGCGTAGAACTATGAATAGTTTCCAGAGTTGCCAGAAAGTCTTACTTAACATCTATAGGAATATTGTACATATTTTTCTAAATTTTATCAAATTTTCTCCTATCTCCCTTTTCCTGCCCATCCTAATGTTTTTTTTGCAAAGTTCAGTTCAGTCACTCAGTCATGTCCAAATCTTTGCAACCCCATGAATCACAGCACGCCAGGCCTCCCTGTCCATCACCATCACCTGGAATTCACTCAAAGTCACGTTAATCGAGTCCATGATGCCATCCAGCCGTCTCATCCTCTGTCGTCTCCTTCTCCTGCTGCCCATAATCCCTCCCAGCATCAGAGTCTTTTCCAGTGAGTTAACTCTTCGCATGAGGTGGTCAAAGTACTGGAGTTTCACCTTGAGCATCATTCCTTCCAAAGAAATCTCAGGGTTGATCTCCTTCAGAATGGACTGGATGGATCTCCTTGCAGTCCAAGGGACTCTCAAGAGTCTTCTCCAACACCACAGTTCAAAAGCATCAATTCTTCGGCGCTCAGCTTTTTTCACAGTCCAACTCTCACATCCATACATGACCATAGGAAAAACCATAGCCTTGACTAGACGAACCTTAGTCGGCAAAGTAATGTCTCTGCTTTTGAATATACTGTCTAGGTTGGTCATAACTTTTCTTCCAAGGAGTAAGCACCTTTTAATTTCATGACTGCAGTCACCATCTGCAGTGATTTTGGAGCCCCCCAAAATAAAGTCTGACACTGTTTCCCCATCTGTTTCCCATGAAGTGATGGGACCGGATGCCATGATCTTTGTTTTCTGAATGTTGACCTTGAAGCTGACTTTTTTGCTTTCCTCTTTCACTTTCATCAAGAGGCATTTTAGTTCCTCTTCACTTTCTGCCATAACGGTGGTGTCATCTGCATATCTGATGTTATTGATATTTCTCCCAGCAGTCTTGATTCCATCTTGTGTTTCTACCAGTCCAGCGTTTTTCATGATGTACTCTGCATAGAAGTTAAATAAGCAGGATGACAATATACAGCCTTCACGTACTCCTTTTCCTATTTGGAACCAGTCTGTTATTCCATGTCCAGTTCTAACTGTTGCTTCCTAACCTGCATATAGGTTTCTCAAGAGGCGGGTTAGGTGGTCTGGTATTCCCATCTCTCTCAGAATTTTCCACAGTTTATTGTGATTGCAATCTTGATTCCAGCTTGTGTTTCTTCCAGTCCAGCGTTTCTCATGATGTACTCTGCATATAAATTAAATAAGCAGGGTGACGATATACAGCCTTGATGTACTCCTTTTCCTATTTGGAACCAGTCTGTTATTCCATGTCCATTTCTAACTGTTGCTTCCTGACCTGCATATAGGTTTCTTAAGAGGCAGGTCAAGTGGTCTGGTATTCCCATCTTTTTCAGACTTTTTCACAGTTTATTGTGATCCACACAGTCAAAGGCTTTGGCATAGTCAATCAAGCAGAAATAGATGTTTTTCTGGAACTCTCTTGCTTTTTCCATGATCCAGCAGATGTTGGCAATTTGATCTCTGGTTCCTCTGCCTTTTCTAAAACCAGCTTGAACATCAGGGAGTTCACGGTTCACGTATTGCTGAAGCCTGGCTTGCAGAATTTTGAGCATTACTTTACTAGCATGTGAGATGAGTACATGAGCATTCTTTGGCATTGCCTTTCTTTGGGACTGGAATGAAACTGACCTTTTCCAGTCTTGCAGCCACTGCTGAGTTTTCCAAATTTGCTGGCATATTGAATGAAATGAATATTGAATTGAAATGGGATTTTCCTGTGTAATGCACATAAAATTAATTATATTTTATAAATCCAAGTACCCACCATTACAACCCAAGTGAAATGTATCTTTTCATGGCGTCTTTAAAAATCCAAGGGAAACTGACCAGCGAAACAGAAAGGCTGGGAGGGTTATAAGAAAGGGTGGGTAGCTAACATCTCCGGACACCTATTATGTGCCAGGTGCTGTGTGTTCTGCCACCCCATTGCCCTCCCAAGAGCTCCCAACTGTTGGTACTAAATCCCACCTCTGGGAAGGGTGTTACACACAGTGTCTCATCTCATCTTGACCTTGTGAGTTAAGCATCACACTGTCCCCTTTTCAAACAGAAAGAGGCTGAGAAACAGCCCTAAGCGACCTCTAAAAATGGTTTGCTATTCTTGAGCTCACCCTGCCATACTGAGATGATCCTTACTGAAAAAGCAGATTGCTTCTAAAACAGAGAGGAAGTTGCACAGAAGAGAAAGATATCCCAGAAGAAACAAGAACTTATGGCCTGGGAATAAATGACACTAAAAAAAAAAAAATATATATATATATATATATATATATATATGGAAATAAAAGTGGGGGTCGGGAGAGGTTGAGAAATTACCAGTGGTCGCCCTGGTAGGATGGAACCCAATATCCGCTCCTGAAGCCTATATGAACCACTGCCACTTACTATGAAACACTGTGGATCACAGACCAGCACCTGAGCCTCTAAATTTTCTAAATCTCAACTATAAAAATGAGGAAAACTCCTTCCTCAAATCTTAACTAGGAAATTCAATGAGACAATATATCCAAAAGAAAACCTACTACATAAATGACCCTGGAAAGGAACACGGTTTCTTTCTTTGCTTCTCCCGTTATAAACTCTCTCAGCTAAACCCTGGGCAGGCAGTGGACACACTGTAATTTGTAAATCATCTCTCACATCCCATCCTAGAGAGTAGGTTCTGCCTTGCCGGGTGTAGAACAGATTAAAATGAAAACATTGGGAGAAAAGCTTCTAGAATGCCAACTACCACCTTACAAAATGTCAGAACCCAACACGCTTGTACCTGGAAACCATTCAAAAAGAAACTTGAGCGTCAAAGCAGCTCTGACTTTGCTCCCCAGCTTTTTCTTCACGAGGACTCCCAGACACCTCCTCCAAGGCTGCTGTGTTCCATGTCACAGCCCCAATGCTGGAAATCCTATAGTTTCCCAAAGCCTCTTTTCCTACTCCCCATCAAACTGCACCCAAAAGCCCTCTTTTATTGGAAAAATCTGTTTTACTTGTTTTCAGAAGCCATTAAAAAAAAAAAAGGGACCAAGAAAAAGTTAATGGCAGAATGATGGATGATCGTCTCCTCTTCTTCAAACTTTCTTGTACTCTCCCAACTTTCTACTAAGCTTTCAAAATAAAAAAGGAAGACTACGTATTGAAATGATTTCCTTCGTCTCCTGCTGGACATTTTCTTTTATTCTTTCTGAGCTCCCCAACAAACTGGCAGCATCTTGAGAACAGGACTGGTAAGTTATTTGCATAACACTCACCACAGTGCCTGTCCACAGCAGGTGCCTGACACAAAAAAAGCTCAAGCACAGTTGTGGAGTGAATGGTGAGTATTTGGGTAATAGTTAGAAACAGACCCTGTCAACCTATGGTGAGCAAATCAAGGTGTGAATGCAACACGTCCTTAGTGAACTTGGCTTACTGCAGTTGTGTATCATTATTTTAAAGGTAGTTAAAGCAGTTAAAGTCAAGCGCTTAAACACGAAAAGTCTGTAACCTGAAGACAAGGGGGACTACTGCAGGTGATTCCCAGCAGCAGCGGTAAACCAAGACAGGGATGGTGAACAGACCTAAGATCCCTGGGCATCCTGCTATAAATCAGAGCACCAGAAACTAGTTCATTAAACAACCTTGGGGCTCTGCGATCCACCTGGTAAGCATATTATGGCCCTGGTAGAACCAAAGCTCAATAACACTCTTTAAAATGAATCTTTGTCCTTAAGATTAAATAATAAGCCTAAATACAAAAGCAAACAGGGGTTTAAGATAAACCCACCCCAACCACCTTATTATACCACCCCAAATCCTTATCTAATAAACCAAAGCAGAAAATCTTGCAGACTGATTTGACATGCAAGAGAAATATCAAATATTTGGTTTGGAGAAATGACCTGAACGCAAAGTTTAAAGGTATGTTGGATTCAATAAACATACAAAGCCCACAACTCAACAGAAAAGTTATAGCAGGCCAGTGAAAATGTTCCCCCCTTTCACCATGACCTAAGTTAACTAAATTAACTTCTACTAGTGACTTCAATTGTTTGATCAATTGAACGTGTGTTTCTCAGAAACACACTTGATTGCTAAGATGATCTTACATCTGTTTCTGTATTTTCATTTAACTTCAGTTCCATTAACCTCTCTTTAATCTGTGTATTTCTACTATGTCTCCAGCCTCTTAAAGGACACTTATTTCAAAACAAAACAGATGCTGACGTCATGCTAGCGTGACAAGTTTAGGGAAATAGGCAGAAGTCAACGACAAGATGATGACTTCCCTGCAGAATTCAAGCTGAAAGATGGGGATGAAAGCATTTCACCCAGAAAATACATTTCTCACTTTTTCTGGTCATGCCTTCAAGTTGGGAAGTAGAGTGAAAGTCTTCTAACTAGAAAAAAAAAATCATGTGTGACTACAAACTCTGGGCAGATTTATATTTATTTCGCCACAACTATAAATATTTACATTTCCTCCAGCAACTTGTACTAGACACAGAAGGAACCCTGAGCCTGCAACTTCTCTGGCAGGTGGAAAGCCCTTGTGAGGTGGCTTCTCACATCTCAGGAAACTGTCCAAAGAGAGAATATCCAATGACAACTATTATCCTGACTCCACTAGAAGGGAGAGAATTTGGACAGGAGTTGGAGATACTCGCTCTTTTTCAGCTGCTCAAAGTTCACTCATGCACCACCCAAGTTTTCCTGATGAAGCAACAGGAGGAAGTAAGAGAAATGGAAAGAAATGGTGTAACTCCTATGTAAACCATGCCCGAGTCACTTAGAAAAGTGCAAACAGAGGAAAGTCTCAAACAATACAAGTTATTTAAACATTCTAAGCTCCAGCTTCATCATCTGTTAAATACTGATAATACCTACCTCAAAGGAATTCCAAGAGGATAAAATGATATGGAATCAGTAAAGAAACCCACCATAAAACCAGTTCGTGGGCAGATTTCAGCTAAAGATATTCAGGAAGTGAAGTGAAGTCGCTCAGTCACGTCCAACTCTTTGCAACCCCATGGACTGTAGCCTACCAGGCTCTCTCAGTCTACGGGATTTTCCAAGCAAGAGTACTGGAGTGGGGTGCCATTTCCTTCTCCAGGGGATCTTCCCGGCCCAGGGATCGAACCCCCACCTCCTGTATTGCAGGCAGACGCTTTGCCCTCTGAGCCTCCAGGGATGCCATGAAGATATTCATAACCACTGTTAATGGAGCACTGTGGAGGTGCCCTTGACAGGCTAAAGTCCTCCAATGGATACAGGGAAAGAGATCACCAAATGGGTCACATGCCCATTCAAGGAAACTCAGACCACTGCTTAAGATACAAAGAACTATCCCTGACTCTCTACTACAGATGAATGATAAACTATAAACTACCTACCATACTTAAAAATTACACCAGCAGGGACTCCCTGGTGGTCCAGCGGTTAAGAATCCGCCTGCCAGTGTAGGAGATGTGTTTGATCCCTGGTCTGGGAAGATCTCACAGGCCACGGAGCAACTGAGCCCCACAACTACTGAGTCCACGTGCCGCAACCACTGACGCCTGCACACTTGGAACCCACGCCCCACAGCAGCACAGCCACCACAATGAGAAGCCCGCACCCCACAGCTAGAGGGTAGCCCCACTCAGCACAAGAAGCCCACGCAGCAATAAAGACCCAGCACAGCCAAAAGTACGTGATTTTTTTTTTTTTAATTACACGAGAAAAACCAGCCTTTCATCAGAGACATGGGTAGGCAGACTCCATCATCAGTGGGGCACAGTGTTTAAAACAAATTACAAGTTTAACTCGCAGAGTGTGATGGTCACAGCAACCTTATTACCTGCAGACAGGCTTTGGCACCCCATTCCAGTACCCTTGCCTGGAAAACCCCACGGACAGAGAAGCGTGGTAGGCTATAGTCCATGGGGTCGCAAAGAGTCGGACACGACTGAGAGACTTCACTCACTCACTCACTCAAGCTTTCTAGCATTCCAACAATAAAATACTTGCTACTCACACAGCCAAATTATGACTACAATGACCTGGTCCCAAAAGATGACTATACAGGACAATTCCTTACTTCAGTGGATGCTGCGGTGCTGTTGATATGTGTAGGAAGAAATTCTGTAACAAGAACTCAACATCTCAGCTCCCATTCACAGTCCTAATATCTATCTTGCAGACTTGTTATAAAGATTAGCAATAGTGTGACACGAAGTGTCTGGCACACTGAGTACCCAATAAATGGTAGACAATGTAAACTGCATCACTGGGATGCAACAAAATCAAAAGGCTGCACCTGCCATGATGCAACTGGGAACAGAGGGGCTCCTTTTCATCAGAAGAGTTAAGTTGAATGGAAACTATTGCTTAACAGAACATAACAAATTTTACAACAGAGGAGTAAATCAGTAAACAGCAGGTGAATCCCTTTACCACCTAAGAATGAATGTCAATGGGCCCAATTCACTGGGACATATAAACAAACAAAACGAGAAATGGTCCCTATCTTCAAAGAATCTACACCTACCTGAGAAGGCAGTGTTTCTCAGTGTCTGTCTGCACACGACCCTTGACCCAATGTCCAATAAAGGCCAAACTCACAATTTTACACTGCCACACAATGTGTGCATTCAAAAAGAATTTGGTCAACAAATGCAACACTCCTTGGCTCTTAGGCCTAAAGCTGTTATCTACCTCAAAGGTTTCCAAGTCTGGCTTCACAACTCAATATGAACTTTCCAAAGGCTGAGAATCCATGCACTTAAAATGCTGTTCAGATGACTCTGCTCCTCAAGGGAGACTGAGAACCATGCATCTTACTGAGCCCCTGTGAAATGTAAGAAAGCCTTCACAATGACCCTGTCCTGAATGATCCCACCTATACACGCAACAGTGTACAGACAGCCTGGCCCACTTGCATGCAGTTCCACTAGGAACGTCTTCTCTGATACTCATTCAAACACCTGTATTTATTCACTGCTCCACTGTCTGGGGTCTGAGAAGTGAAGAAGTCACTCAGTTGTGTCCGACTCTGCAACCCCGTGGACTGTAGCCTGCTGGGCTCCTCTGTCCATGGGATTGTCCAGGCAAGAATACTGGAGTGGGTTACCATTTCCTTCTCCAGGGGATCTTCCCGACCCAGGGATTGAATGCGGGTCTCCCGCACTGGAGGCAGACGCTTTAACCTCTGAGCCACCAGGGAAGAGAAGGGTAAACTCTCTCCCTTCCCTATGATTCATTCACGGACTCGATGAACCTGAATCTGAGTAAACTCCGGGAGATGGTGATGGACAGGGAGGCCTGGTGTGCTGCAATTCATGGGGTCGCAGAGTCGGACACAACTGAGGGACTGAACTGAACTGAGACAGGGATGACTCCTTCTGCGTCTTCTCAAGTGTGCGCGTTAATAATTAAACTGTAGGCTCGTTAAGTATACAATACAGTAGAGCAGCATTCCAGACAAGGGAGACAGCAAGGTAACAGCAACCAGACAGATGGCAAGGAAGGAGGTGGGCTCTGAAGAATGAGAAAATTACAGATAAAACTGTTCAGAGGGTAGAAGAGTTCAGGGGGTAGAATTGCCTGAGGGGACAGAAGGGTAAGATAATGGTGAGGGGTGAGATATGCAGAGATCAGGTAGAGATAAAGCTTTAGAGGCACTGGAGTCTCCCACATTGGAGGCAGACTCTTTAACCTCTGAGCCACCAGGGAAGCCCAAGATAAAGCTATGGGTAAATAAACCTGCATGCTAAGTCACCTCAGCACACTGATTTCACCTACCTTTTGAATTGAATGGAACTAAAATCGAAAGTGACAAAGGCTCAAAGGAAGTGAGGGTAGCTGGGAAGTGGAGAAGGCAGAGGTCCCGTGTGTGAAGGCAGAGACAGAGTCCTGGAGAGGGCAAAGAAATCAGATGAACAGGGAAGGAGCGAGCCAAGAGAAAGGTCATAAAAAGGCAGGACAGTATATATTTGATGTGCTGGAACCACTGAAATTCCTCCAGGGTGGCACGTGTACCTGAACAATCCATTAGAAAGAATAATCAGGCAAGATGCCGGAGTCTGGGGTAGAGAGTCAAGCCGGCCAGAAAGGAGCCTGCTACAGCCACCCAGGTTTAAAAGCCGAGGGCCTGAGGGCCCGCCTGGCAGTCCACTGGCTAATATTCTGCGCTTCCAAGGCAGGGTTTGCGGGTTCAATCCCTCGCTGGGGAACAACTCGAATGCGTGTACTGTGGCCAAAACAAATTAATTTTTTTTGAAAAGGTCAAGGGTCTGCATAAGATGGTGGCAATAAAACAAAAAGGACAAGTAGAAAACAGTCAATTCAAAAGGGGGAAAAAAGGCAAGGCAAGGATTGGTCCTGGACCAGACCCAAGGTAAAAGAAAGGCAAGAATCCAGGATGACTTCTAAGAGGTATCAGAAAAGGTCAGGAAAGAAGCAGACAGCAGTCAGGCAGAGGCAGGGAATGGAGCGCAGTGAGCCCAGTGGTGGGTTAGCACAGGGCGGCTTTGTTTACAGAAACATCAAAGTCCACTCCTCACTCCACAAACACACACAGCTAAGGGAGGGTTTGCTATTTTCCCTGGTCCCAGCACAGGCTGTCATCTCTGTAGATCTGAAATCTGTACCATTACCACCAAAGTTAAAGAGCTTTGATAAAGCGAGGTGAAAGCAGCCAGCACATGGGACTACACGCTGTGTGACAGAAAACGTCCCGAAGAGGCACATCTAGAAAAATGGAGAGCACGTCAGCGGCGGCCTAGGGATGCGCAGGGAGGTGGGTGGGACTGCGGAGAAACGGGGCTAGAGCTTCTTCCGGGGTGACAAAGATGCTCTCAAGTTGTTTACGGTGGGGGTTACCTTACGAATTACTGACTGACCTGTACACTTCAAGTGAGAAAACTGTACAGGAAGTGAGAAAACTGTACAGGAAGTGAATTAAATGCAATAAAGATTATTAAAAAAAAAAAAAAAACCTTAGTAGCGCATACATAGGTACTGTGACTTCAGCAGCTTAGAGATTATCTCCCCAGTAAAAATGATTTTGAAACTAGGGTCCAAATAAAAGGCCAGTATATATGATTTGGAAATCCCAGAAGTTCTGAGAAAGTCTTAAGGAAGTCGTGTTCCTTCTAGGAGAAAAAAAATTAAGCATGGAAAAGATACAGAACTAGATATACAAATACTATTTAAATTATTTCTTACAATTGATCTAAGCTTTCTAATGTGAATGTGAAGTCGCTCAGTCGTGTCCGACTCTTTGCAACCCCATGGACTGTAGCCCACCAGGCTCCTCTGTCCATGAGATTTTCCAGGCAATAGTACTAGAGTGGATTGCCATTTCCTTCTCCAAGGGATCTTCCCAACCCAGGGATTGAACCCGGGTCTCCTGCATCGTAGACAGATGCTTTACCGTCTGAGCTACCAGGGAAGTCCAAGCTTTCTGAAATGTACTTCAAAAGGAAAGACAAAGACTGAAGGCTTTATGAGACAATTATGTCAAGTGATTCTGTATTGAATACCTATAGTTCAGTTTCTTAGTCACTAAATCAAATAATGTATAGTAAGGGCTTCCCTGATGGCTCAGAGGTTAAAGCGTCTGCCTCCAATGCAGGAGACCCGGGTTTGATCCCTGGGTGGGGAAGATCCCCTGGAGAAGGAAATGGCAACCCACTCCAGTATTCTTGCCTGGAGAATAGCATGGACAGAGAAGCCTAGTAGGTTACAGTCCATGAGTTCGCAAAGAGTCAGACACGACTGAGCGACTTCACCTCACCTCAAGCAGATGCAAGGAAAAGCAAAAAGATTACATAACTTAACAATTATTGAGCAGATGGGTCAACTTATGTTATAAATCTGAAGACCTGATAAAAACCCTAACGTGGAGAGATGTCCTCTTGCTTGAAAGATAACCAGAGAACTACCCAAATAATCTCTGCCTCCACAGTACCTACCGTAAAACAGTGCTTGTCCCCTGATGCCTTGGTTGTTCAGCCACAAAGTCATGTCCACCTCTTTGCAACCCCATGGACTGTAGCATGCCAGGCTTCCCTGTCCTTCACTATCTCTGGGAGATTGCTCAAACTCATGTCCATTGAGTCGATGATACCATCCAACCATTTCAACCTCTGTCTTCTCCTCCTGCCCTTAATCTTTCCCAGAATCAGGATATTTTCCAATGAGTTGGGTCTTTGCAGCAGGTAGGCAAAATATTGGGGTTCTGGCTTCAGCAGCAGTCCTTCCAATTTGATTTCCTTTAGGACTGACTGGTTTGATCTCCTCCACCATCACAGTTCAAACGAATCAATTCTTTGGCTCTCAGCCTTTCTTATGGACCAGCTCTCACATCAGACCATGACTACTGGGAAAAAACCATAGCTTTGACTGTAACAGATATTTGTTGCCAAAGTGATGTCTGCTTATTAATACACTAAGTGTGTCATAGCTTTTCTTCCAAGGAGCAAGCATCTTTTAATTTCACTGTGTGCAGTGATTCTGGAGCCTAAGAAAATAAAACCCATCAGTTTCCACTTTTTCCCCATCTATTTGCCATGAAATGATGGGATGGATGCCATGACCTTAGTTTTTTGAATGTTGAGTTTTAAACCAGCTTTTTCACTCTCCTCTTTCGCCTGATGCCTTGCTTCACTGTTAAACCCATTACTGCCCCCTTTCTATTGAACACCTAGAATATTTTTTAGACCAAGTTCCCAAACACTGTCAGTTATTCATCAAGGTATATTCGCTACATGTGTCAGGCTCTCAAAAGTGAATCGAAGTGAGCTCGCTCAGTCACGTCCGACTCTTTGCGACGCCATGGACTGTAACCCACCAGGCTCTTCCATCCATGGGATTCTCCAGGCAAGAATATTGGAGTGGGTTGCCATTTCCTTCTCCAGGGGAACTTCCTGATCCAGGGATCAAACCCGGGGCTCCCGCATTGTGGGCATGCACTTTACCCTCTGAGCCATCGGGGAAGCCTGCAAAGGCACCCTTTTAAAATGGCGTTATCTTCACTTTCTGCATCACATAACCTGCAATGAGCACACACCGCTGATGCCCAATGAAGTGTGGAAACCAGGAGGGCAGTAAAGAAAGAGCAGTGGCGTTAATGCTCAAATTGCCTTATGGATCAAAAGAACCAAGAAACACCATCATCTCTCTCAAATGAAGATGTTCCTAAAACAACAGCCTAACTGTTGGAAAAATATCAATTATCAGCAAATACTGTATTTCAAACCCACAACTATTTACTACCACCTCTAAAGAAAAATGCATAATACATTCAGAATACCTCTCATTGAAATGTAAGACTGATGGTCTTTTTGCTGCTGTTGCTCAGTCCCCAAGTTGTATCCAACTCCTTGAGACCCCATGGACTGCAACACACCAGGCTTCCCTGTCCCTCACCATCTCCCGAGTGGAGAGACTCCCTCTCCAATGGGAGCCCCTCCCCAAATCCCAAAGTTTGCCCAAGTTCATGTCCACTGAATCAATGATGCCATCCAATAGTCTCATCCTCTGTCACCCTCATCTACTTTTGCCTTCAATCTTTCCCAGCACAGGGTCTTTTCCAATGAGCTGGCTGTTCAAATCAGGTGGCCCAAGTATTGGAGCTTCAGCATGAGCCACGTTCAACACTTTTACTTAGATCCTAAACAAAATTTAATTCAGTGGATTAAAATATACATTTAACATATTTCACCTGACAGTAAGAAAATTTTAAGCAACCAAAAATATATGATTACATAATCAGGCATTCTGAAAGAAACACAGAGAATGGTCCCCCTTATAAATTGGGTCTATTAGACCCAATTTATTAACTGTTCAAAGTTACAGAAAGCATAAAATAATAAAGACTTTGAGAAAGGAAAGAGCTAGGGTTCTTTCCCACTACAACATCCTCCCACATATTAAGTAAAGTCACTTTTGCAGAAAGCTCTGTTAACTAAGGGTAAAAAAAAAAAAAAAAACCTTAGTAGCGCATACATAGGTACTGTGACTTCAGCAGCTTAGAGATTATCTCCCCAGTAAAAATGATTTTGAAACTAGGGTCCAAATAAAAGGCCAGTATATATGATTTGGAAATCCCAGAAGTTCTGAGAAAGTCTTAAGGAAGTCGTGTTCCTTCTAGGAGAAAAAAAATTAAGCATGGAAAAGATACAGAACTAGATATACAAATACTATTTAAATTATTTCTTACAATTGATCTAAGCTTTCTAATGTGAATGTGAAGTCGCTCAGTCGTGTCCGACTCTTTGCAACCCCATGGACTGTAGCCCACCAGGCTCCTCTGTCCATGAGATTTTCCAGGCAATAGTACTAGAGTGGATTGCCATTTCCTTCTCCAAGGGATCTTCCCAACCCAGGGATTGAACCCGGGTCTCCTGCATCGTAGACAGATGCTTTACCGTCTGAGCTACCAGGGAAGTCCAAGCTTTCTGAAATGTACTTCAAAAGGAAAGACAAAGACTGAAGGCTTTATGAGACAATTATGTCAAGTGATTCTGTATTGAATACCTATAGTTCAGTTTCTTAGTCACTAAATCAAATAATGTATAGTAAGGGCTTCCCTGATGGCTCAGAGGTTAAAGCGTCTGCCTCCAATGCAGGAGACCCGGGTTTGATCCCTGGGTGGGGAAGATCCCCTGGAGAAGGAAATGGCAACCCACTCCAGTATTCTTGCCTGGAGAATAGCATGGACAGAGAAGCCTAGTAGGTTACAGTCCATGAGTTCGCAAAGAGTCAGACACGACTGAGCGACTTCACCTCACCTCAAGCAGATGCAAGGAAAAGCAAAAAGATTACATAACTTAACAATTATTGAGCAGATGGGTCAACTTATGTTATAAATCTGAAGACCTGATAAAAACCCTAACGTGGAGAGATGTCCTCTTGCTTGAAAGATAACCAGAGAACTACCCAAATAATCTCTGCCTCCACAGTACCTACCGTAAAACAGTGCTTGTCCCCTGATGCCCTGGTTGTTCAGCCACAAAGTCATGTCCACCTCTTTGCAACCCCATGGACTGTAGCATGCCAGGCTTCCCTGTCCTTCACTATCTCTGGGAGATTGCTCAAACTCATGTCCATTGAGTCGATGATACCATCCAACCATTTCAACCTCTGTCTTCTCCTCCTGCCCTTAATCTTTCCCAGAATCAGGATATTTTCCAATGAGTTGGGTCTTTGCAGCAGGTAGGCAAAATATTGGGGTTCTGGCTTCAGCAGCAGTCCTTCCAATTTGATTTCCTTTAGGACTGACTGGTTTGATCTCCTCCACCATCACAGTTCAAACGAATCAATTCTTTGGCTCTCAGCCTTTCTTATGGACCAGCTCTCACATCAGACCATGACTACTGGGAAAAAACCATAGCTTTGACTGTAACAGATATTTGTTGCCAAAGTGATGTCTGCTTATTAATACACTAAGTGTGTCATAGCTTTTCTTCCAAGGAGCAAGCATCTTTTAATTTCACTGTGTGCAGTGATTCTGGAGCCTAAGAAAATAAAACCCATCAGTTTCCACTTTTTCCCCATCTATTTGCCATGAAATGATGGGATGGATGCCATGACCTTAGTTTTTTGAATGTTGAGTTTTAAACCAGCTTTTTCACTCTCCTCTTTCGCCTGATGCCTTGCTTCACTGTTAAACCCATTACTGCCCCCTTTCTATTGAACACCTAGAATATTTTTTAGACCAAGTTCCCAAACACTGTCAGTTATTCATCAAGGTATATTCGCTACATGTGTCAGGCTCTCAAAAGTGAATCGAAGTGAGCTCGCTCAGTCACGTCCGACTCTTTGCGACGCCATGGACTGTAACCCACCAGGCTCTTCCATCCATGGGATTCTCCAGGCAAGAATATTGGAGTGGGTTGCCATTTCCTTCTCCAGGGGAACTTCCTGATCCAGGGATCAAACCCGGGGCTCCCGCATTGTGGGCATGCACTTTACCCTCTGAGCCATCGGGGAAGCCTGCAAAGGCACCCTTTTAAAATGGCGTTATCTTCACTTTCTGCATCACATAACCTGCAATGAGCACACACCGCTGATGCCCAATGAAGTGTGGAAACCAGGAGGGCAGTAAAGAAAGAGCAGTGGCGTTAATGCTCAAATTGCCTTATGGATCAAAAGAACCAAGAAACACCATCATCTCTCTCAAATGAAGATGTTCCTAAAACAACAGCCTAACTGTTGGAAAAATATCAATTATCAGCAAATACTGTATTTCAAACCCACAACTATTTACTACCACCTCTAAAGAAAAATGCATAATACATTCAGAATACCTCTCATTGAAATGTAAGACTGATGGTCTTTTTGCTGCTGTTGCTCAGTCCCCAAGTTGTATCCAACTCCTTGAGACCCCATGGACTGCAACACACCAGGCTTCCCTGTCCCTCACCATCTCCCGAGTGGAGAGACTCCCTCTCCAATGGGAGCCCCTCCCCAAATCCCAAAGTTTGCCCAAGTTCATGTCCACTGAATCAATGATGCCATCCAATAGTCTCATCCTCTGTCACCCTCATCTACTTTTGCCTTCAATCTTTCCCAGCACAGGGTCTTTTCCAATGAGCTGGCTGTTCAAATCAGGTGGCCCAAGTATTGGAGCTTCAGCATGAGCCACGTTCAACACTTTTACTTAGATCCTAAACAAAATTTAATTCAGTGGATTAAAATATACATTTAACATATTTCACCTGACAGTAAGAAAATTTTAAGCAACCAAAAATATATGATTACATAATCAGGCATTCTGAAAGAAACACAGAGAATGGTCCCCCTTATAAATTGGGTCTATTAGACCCAATTTATTAACTGTTCAAAGTTACAGAAAGCATAAAATAATAAAGACTTTGAGAAAGGAAAGAGCAGGGTTCTTTCCCACTACAACATCCTCCCACATATTAAGTAAAGTCACTTTTGCAGAAAGCTCTGTTAACTAAGGGGCAAGTCTGGCACTACACGGCCATTTACCACCCCAACAGCTCTACACAAAATGAAGCCCCCTGACACCAAGTTCTCCCAAAAGCTGCTCAGGAATTACAGAATCAAAGAGATCACAGGATCAAAGGATGAGGAATCACAGGATCAAAGAGAATGCTTTTCCACCTATCCACAGAGAAAGCCAGCCTTCGGAGGGAAAATGCCAACTTTCCCCAATTACATTCTGGCCTATGACATAAGTAGTTCCACAAAGTATATAAGATGGTAACCAGTCTACTTTCCAGAAATAATACCACCACAAAAGGACATTACTTCAGCAGTCTGAACTTTTTTTTTTCTTTCATTTGATCTCAAGAATCCTGAGATGGGCAAACACTTTCCCTTTTTCACAACTAAGAGAAAAGTGAAGCTTGTGAAGAGTAATAGGCCTGCCCAGCTGCCAACTTGTCTTGGTTCACACTTTCTCATACCCAATATGTACCACTCAGCTCCCCACCCGAACCTGCGCCTCCAGCCTTCCCTATTTCAATACACGGCACCTCCACTCTTCCAGATGCTCAGGCCCCAAACCCTGGTGTTACCCAGCTCCACTCTTGCTCTCACTCCACATCACCCCCCCTTCTGCGAACCAAACCATGTTAGCCTCACCTGAGATGAGTCCAAAATCCAGCCACCTCTCATCGCCTCTGCTACTGCACCATCGTATCTCACCCAGGTCACTGCTAGACCTTCTCCCGGTCTCCACCTTTGCCCCCACCCCTCATTCCATTCTCTACACATCAGCGTTCTGTCTGTTAAAAATATGTCAGATGAAATCCCTTTGAACAAAACCCTCCGGTAGCTTCCTTATATTCTGGGATGAGAACAGTATCTGCCATCTAGAAGGTGTTCATTGAATATTGCTGATTAGTAAGTAAAGGGAAAATGGCCAAAGTCACAGGGCCAGGGGACACAAATCTTCCAGTGTTCTCTGGTAAGACGGTGACCAGATTTATAATAGCCAACAATCCACATGAGAGAAAACTCTTAAATTTTAATCCACATAACTCAATCTTATTGGGTTCGATCCCTGTGTTGGGAAGATCCCCCAGAGGAGGGCATGGCAACTCACTCCAGCACTCTTACCTGAAAAATTCCACAGACAGAGGCGCCTGGCAGGCTACAGTCCATCGAGTCGCAAAGGGTTGGACACAACAAAGCGCATGCACACACACACGCACGTGCGCACACACACACACACACACACACACTCAATCTTGTAACACATAATCAATCCTATGCTGCATTTCTAACAAATTAAAACGAAAACATCATTGTATAAAGCCATTGAGATCTCACACTAGGTTATCTGAATACTATAGATCGGGCAGCAGGGCCACTGCCGGCCTATTGCGGCAGCACTGGTCAGCAGACCTGCTGCGTGAGTCTTCTGCATTCAGTGACAGGATGCCACTGTATCTCAAGACCACCTCACTCAAAAGCGACAAGGGTTCCAAAAGACTCAGAAGTGAGCACCTAAGAGAAGAGGTACTAAGCGTTCCTAAGTCTCCACACACTAGCACTACACCAATCATCTGAAACTGCAATTAACTTTCTAGTGTGTTACCAGTAACATCAGAAAGACTAGCTTCAGAATTGTCTCCTGCCAAAATGATGAAGAAAGACTCTCAGCTGAGTTAAAATGTTGATTATTTTCAGAGTGAAACTAATACTAAAATTATTCACCATTATAGAATTTTCTCACTAAAATGTCTGAGTTAAAAACAAAAATTTCTCATTAGCTCTTTCAAAAATATGTCTACTATCTGCAAAAAAAAAAAAGCCTTAATATCACTAACTCATAATAATACAGTCTTGGTGGCTCAGACAGTAAAGCATCTGCCTCTAATGCAGGGGACCCAGGTTCGATCCCTGGGTCGGGAAGATCCCCTGGAGAAGAAAATGGCAACCCACGCCAGTACTCTTGCCTGTAAAATCCCATGGATGGAGGAGCCTGGTAGGCTACAGTTCATGCAGTCACAAAGAGTCGGACATGACTGAGCAGCTTCACTTTCACGTAACAATACAATCACAGAATTTTAACATTTGATCTCAAGGAAGTTTCATTTAACCCTCAACTTTCCTACTACAAATGAAAAGGTTACCTGGTTCATAATAAATGAACAATGAAGATTTGTTAAATGAATGAACAAATGACTGAAGATCCAAAAGGCCTATAGTAGTTTAGTCACTAAGTCGTGTTCGACTCTTGCAACCCCAAGGACTATAGCCTGCCAGGCTCCTCTGTTCATGGGATACTCCAGGCGAGAATATTGGAGTGGATTGCCATTTCCTTCTCCAGGGGAACTTCCTGACCCAGAAATCAAACCCAGGTCTCCTGAATTGCAGGCAGATTCTTTACTGACTGAGCTACAAGGGAACCCCAAAAGGGGTATATGACTCTTTAAAGATCTGACAATTAGTGGAAAAATCTAGAAGTAGCCAAAACTAAGTGTCCAGATTTCCTTGGAGTGGGCTTGGAAGTAGGGGGAACAAAAACAAGATTTGAAAACCTTATGTGGGTCCTCAGGAAAACCTTAAGCAAAATTCACTAAAGCCTGTTTCCTTTAGTTCTGTTACTTAGAAAAGCACTTGATAAAATAAATTTAGCCAAGACAGATCTCCTTGGAAACCAAGAGGCAGAACTGTCTAGTGTTTTTTTTCTTCCTCCACACAAAGAATATTTAATGTAGGACTATTTTCATAATAAACAGCTACAATTGTTCTGTATCAAAAGTAAAACAGGTAGCGTTTGGCAAAAAGGAAAAATCCAACCAGATGAGAGGAATGGATCACTGAGAAGGACCATGTGAATCACTGGAAGACTATCAGCCACATGAGGGCAGGAGCTGAGCATCCTTTTTCCACTAGAAGCACCCACTAGCCCCTGGCACGTGAATGAGTGAAAGTCGTCCAGTCTTGCCCGATGCTTTGCAACCCCATGGACTATACAGTCTGTGGAATTCTCCAGGCCAGAATCCTGGAGTGGGTAGCCTTCCCTTTCTCCAGGGGATCTTCCCAACCCAGGGATAGAACCAGGTCTCCAGCATTGCAGATGGATTCTTTACCAGCTGAGCCATCCGGGAAGACCTGGCGAGTAGTAGGAGTCAATAAATACTTATGCGTTAATTAGTAAGTAAATTACTCCTTCGAGACCCACCCATGCAGACTCAGATTACTTTGAAGTGAAGTTGCTCAGTCGTGTCTGACTCTTTGTGACCCCATGAACAGTAGCCTACCAGGCTCCTCCATCCATAGGATTTTCCAGGCAAGAGTACTGGAGTGGGCTGCCATTTCCTTCTCCAGGGGATCTTCCCAACCCAGGAATCAAACCCAGGCCTCCTACATTGCAGACAGACGCTTTACCATCTGAGCCCCCAGGGAAGCCCTTAGATTAATTTGGTCACCACTAAACATCCCTTGTGCGTGCATGAGTGCATGCTCACTTCAGTTGTGTTCAACTCTTTGCAACCCTGTGGACTGTAGCCTGCCAGGCTCCTCTGTCCATGGGATTCTCCAGGCAATACTGGAGTGGGCTGTCATGATCTCCTCCAGAGGATCTTCCCGACCCAGGGATCAAACCCGCGGCTTTCGTGTCCCTTGTATTGGCAGGCAGCTTCTTTACCACTACCACCACCTGAGGTGCCCAGACAATGCCTTGCCTTGTATATGCAAGCACAGCACATCTTTCCTCCACAGAAATTCTACCAACTGTCCCCTCAAGTAATACACTTATCCAAAATATCCTTATACTTTTATTAAGGTGAAAAAGTATGTCTTATGTAGCCTAAATTACTAAAGTAGCCACTGAGTTTGCTGTTCTGGGTCCAGTCTCTCTCCTTCAATTCAGCCTATACAACTCAGCCAGGTTAATTTTACGTTCTTTGTGCATCCTAGAAAATACAACAATACTGTGGCTAAGTATTCTATTTTTGTATGGCCCACTGCTATTCGTTGAGCAGATACGGAAAATCAGCAACTACTGAACTGGAATGGGAAAGGCAAAAGAGTGTCAATGAAAAAAATACCACATAGTGAAAGGTCTCATATTAACTGACCCCCTTTGAAAATCTTGAGATTACTATCAGAGGCTTTCATTAGGAAGACTCTGACGGTAATTTTCTTTAGCACAATGCTAGAACTGACACAGATGGTTTGAGTATTTATACCCATTGAGGTAATACATTCAATCTTCAAGATCAATTTAAGGTTCATCACCTTTTTGAAGCTTTCCCAAATCACAGGATCTGTGCAACACTTTGTAAACTAGGAAGTGCTAGACTATAGGTCTTATTATACTAGTTGCCAATTGACAGCCTCGCCTACATTCTGCCATTTAAATCACCTTATTTAATTCTTCAAGTGGGTCTAGTCTCCTCCAAAAAAATGAAGAATTCTTTGAATTGTTTTCTCAATTTCTCTATTACATCTCTATTTCTCAATACCTACAACAGCGTAAGTTAAAAATAAGTATCACTCAAACTTCCTGACTTCAATATATGTTACTAAAACGCTACAAGTGGTACTGACATGGTGGTTTAGTCGCTAAGTCATATCCAACTCTTGGGATCTCATGGACTGTAGTCTGCCAGGCTCCTCTGTCCACGGGATTCTCCAAGCAAGAATACTGGAGTGAGTAATAGCCATTTCCTTCTCCAGAGGATCTTTCTGACCCAGGAGTTGAACCTGGGTCTCCTGCATTACAGGTAGATTCTTTACCAATTGAGCTATGAGGGAAGCCCTGGTACCATAGAGACTGACAAATAGATCAATGAAACAGAAGTCATCCGGAAATAAACCATTAAGAATGTGGCCAACTGGTCTTCGACAAGACCACTGAAAGGGAAAAGCATAGTCTCTTCAACATATTCAGCTGAGAAAACTTGACGTCTGCACACAAAAGAAGGAAGTCGGATCCTCATCTTACACTATATATAAAAATTAACTCAAAATGGATTAAAGACTGAAGTGTAGGAAGCACAACTATAAAACTTCTAGACAAAAACACAGAAAACTCCATGATGCTGAACTTGGCAATGACTTCTTGGATACAATGCTAAAAGCAAAAGGGATTACTTTTTGATGGGATTACATCAAAATTGTAAACCCTCATGCATTAACTGACACAACATAGTAAAAAGGAGGTGTACGAAAGGGGAAATAATATGTGTAAATCATGCACCTGACAAGGGGCTAATATTCAGAATATAGAAAGAAGTCCTACAATTCAACAACAAAAATTCAAATAACCTAATCAAAAAATGAGCGGACTTACGACATTTCTACAAAGATGATATGCAAATGGCCAACAAGCACATGGAAGATGCTCAACATAACTCATCAATAGAGAAATGCAAGTCAGAACCACAGTGAGACATTACTTCCTGCCCATTAGGATGGCTACTATCAAAAAACAGTAACAAAAGAACAAGTGTTGGCAAAGAAGGGCAATAGCATTGAAACACTGCTGGTGGGAGTGTAAGATGGTATAACTGCTATGAAAATGAGTATGGAAGTTACTCAAAAAAATTAAAAATAGAACTATTATATCATACAGAAATCCCACTTTTGAGTATATAGCCAAAGGACTGAGAACAGGGTCTCAAAGAGATACGTGAGCATCACGCTCACAGCAGCACTGTTCACAATAGCCGAGAGGTAGAAGCAAGCCAGTGTACACCTATGAATGGACAGGTAAACAAAGTGATACACACATGCAATGTAACATTCCCTGCCGGCTCAGCTGGCAAAGAATCCACCTGCAATGCAGGAGACCCCAGTTCGATACCTGGGTCACAAAGATCCCTGGAGAAAGGATGGGCTACCCACTCTGGTATTTTGGGGCTTCCCTGGTGGCTCAGATGGTAAAGAATCCGCCTGTAATGCAGGAGAGCTGGGTTAGATCCCAGGGTTGGGAAGATTCCCTAGAGGCGGGCATGGCAACCCACTCCAATATTCTTGCCTGGAGAATCCCATGGAGAGAGGGGCTGGGTGGGCTACAGTCCACAGGGTCACAAAGAGTTGAACACGCCTGAGCACAAAGCACAGTATTATTCAGCCTTAAAAGGGAAGGAAATCCTACCACATGCCAACAGGAACCAGTCACAAAAAGATAAATACCACACGATACCACTTATATGAGGTATCTAAAAAGGTCAAATTCATAGAAACAGAAAGTAGACCGATGATTGCCAGGGATGGGGGAAGGGAAAGGAGAAGTTGTGTAGTGGGTATAGTTTCCTATTTGTGAGATGAAAGCAGTCGGAACTGGTTTCACAACAACATGAATATACTAACATGAATAAACTGTATTCTTAACAACAGTTGCGGAGAAGGCAATGGCACTCCACTCCAGTACTCTTGCCTGGAAACTCCCATGGTCAGAGGAGCCTGGTGGGCTGCAGTCCATGAGGTCGTTAAGAGTCAGATCCGACTGAGCGACTTCACTTTCACTTTTCACTTTCTTGCGCTGGAGAAAGAAATGGCAACCCACTGCAGTGTTCTTGCCTGGAGAATCCCAGGTACAGGGGAGCCTAGTGGGCTGCCGTCTATGGGGTCGCACAGAGTCGGACACGACTGAAGCAACTTAGCAGCAGCAACAACAGCTGAGATGGTAAATTTCAGGCTATGTGCTCTTTACCCCAGTAATAAAGTAAGTGCCACAGGCAACCACCAAATTGGATTTACTTATTCTAGCTCCACTGCAGGAGTTCTAAGCAGCCTGATCCTTTCAGCTGCTGGCAGTCATTTCCAAATTTCTTCCAAATTGTCTTTTTCAACCAAGGGGACAGTACACATGATCGGAGGCTCTCCTATACCCATCCAAACTGAAGTTTCCACATGTACCTTATTGTCAAGCATAAATCCAAACATGGTATAAAAGGCATTGTGTTCTCAACTGAGTGAGGGAGGAGCATAAAAGAATCACCTGTTGAGTTTCTTCAAACCACCCATCCACCCAGAGAAATACCCAACAGCCCACTGCGAGCTGCCACCCTCCCCTACACACCTGATCCAAACCCTTGTAAAATCACTATTTTTAAATGCTCCCTTGAAGACAGCCTTCAGAACAACCCCACTGAAAGTGATTATTAGGTTGAGGCTCTCTTAATAAGCCTTTTCTGTGAATCCTATAGCTCTCCAAAACCTATCATGTACCTACTGAAACATTATTTTGTCATGCAATTATTATACCCCATTTCCTATTACAAAATATCAGTGCTAAGATCCCAATTAAAATAAATAAATAAAGTAACACTGAGGCTCTTGGAAGAATCACAGGCTAAGATCCTAATTAAAATAAATAAATAAAGTAACACTGAGGCTCTTGGAAGAATCACAGGCTAAGATCCTAATTAAAATAAATAAATAAAGTAACACTGAGGCTCTTGGGAAGAATCACAGGCACTTCTCAAACCAGAAGAGATGAGGGTCAGGAACCACATTCTTAAGCCTCCTAACAGCTTTCCCAAGGCACAGTCTGAGCCAGGAGTCAAACCCCATCCCAAACATATATATGCACACAGAGCACACTCTCTTTACACGTGAAATTCCAGCTACTCAGAAATTAGACTCCAGCAAAATATACTGGCAGAAGCTTCTGAGGTCTTCATTGGGGCAGACAGAAATATGGTCAAGGGAAAGGGAGGAGTTAAACTGACTACACACTAGCCCTCATTTCAAGAGGAAGAACAACTTGTTTTCAGTCTCTCAAAGAAAAGGCAGTATGGTTCTCACAAGTTGCATATTTACATTTCTTGCAAAAATATGGAAAATATTCCTTTTTATTTCCTTAAGTACGTACAGGTGAAACAAGGAATCAGAGTTAGCCAAACTGGGTGAAAATTTTACAACATTCTATTAATGTATAATTATATATACCTCCTATAAGTATCTCCATATAAGTACCTTCTGTTCTTAAAAACATGAAACATCACAGTTTATAGTCATCAGTTGTTTCTCTGAAAGCATCAAAAAATGAAAAGAAACATAAAAACCAACAGTCAGTCAATTGTGAGAACTAAGACTGTAAAAGGAAATGCAAAGATCTCAGAATATATAAAACTATAATTCCTATCTAGGCAAATAATTGAGAATATCAAAAAAGTGAATTAGAAAAAAATAATATAGGAGCCAACGTAAATGATAATGATTAGAGTCAGTATCTTGACTATAGGAATGTGGTCTTGACTATAGGAAGTCTTGACTATAGGAATGTGGTCATTCAGCACACAGCCCTTTGCTTTTTATTTCTTAATAGCTTTATTCTGAGAAGTCTGGACCTCATTCTAAAAGGGAGCAAGACGATGAACCGCAAAAGAACAATCAATGACTATAGACTATACTTACAGCTTTGGTAAAAGGCTTTCTGGAAAAAAAAATAGAGAAAAGAATTACCAAAATTCACCCTCGTGTCTCTGAAAATCCTGGACCTACCTTAGGGAAGGATAAAGAAAAAAAGGAAGCCAGTGGCCACCACGGCTGGCTGGTCAGTCAGCTCCAGTCGCCTCTAAGTAACCCCTGTGTTTGTGCAAATCAATAACTCTCCATCTCCAGGTCAGCATTCTCCAACAAGCAAACATTCTCCCCATGCCTCTCCTGAACTGAAAAAAAAGGGAAATCTAACATTATGTAATTGCCCGTTTCCCACAATTTAAAGTTAGGCATACTACAATTCTAATTAGAGGGAGAACTTGGTGCAACATGACAAGTAACAAATTAGGAAGCCAAAGGCTGAAAATGCTCATCCCAACCTGCAGAGGCGAGAGAAACAGCTTCCCCTGCCTCTGTGGCACACCACCCCCGCCCAAGGCACTGCTGTTGACTAAAGTCCAACGAAAGAGCCCCTGACGTTCCTCCGTGTCATTTGGTGTCACCTCCCTAGATCCTCAAGAAAATACTCACGTCCTCTTCATAGCTGGAGTTACGTCACCCCTCCCAGGCAGAAATAAAAGGAGAAAGTGGATGTGGACCAGTCCCTAACCTCAAAAGATACTCCCTATGCATTCTCTTACCCAGGTGATCACGAGTGTTATTCATCCTCACTCAAACCATCTGTGTTTAAGAGATCCAAGGTAAAGGGGATCTTTTCCATGTTTCTACGACTCACTCCAGTGCTCATCAAAAACGAATAAATGAGCTATCATCTAAGAGTAATTAACCTAGTCTGTATAAAACCCTTCAAAAACAAAGTGCTATAAAAGTGTGCGGGTTTTGTTTGGCTTTTTTTTTTTTCTTTTTCTTTCAATTAATTAAGCATAGAAAAAAAAAAAAAATCCAATGAGGCCAATTTATTTCCCAGACCCAAACAGTACAAGTGCAATAGATTGAAAGTTCTTAGATTGTCCATCTCAAGTGACAGTGGAACACCCCTATTTTAAATAGCACTGAATGTGGAACAGACACAAATTTTTGTATGAGCAATGAAGCAATAACAACGCTTTACCTTCCTGGGGGAAGGGAGAGTGCCTCATCAAAAGGGCAGTCACCCAAGTGGCAAGGATGTTTCTTCTCTCCTGGCTCAGATTACCCCAGTGGAAGTTAGGTGGGGCTATATACATATCACTCACATTTTCAACAGGAAGCTTCTACAACATTTTCCTGTTTTACCTGCAATTATACCTCCACCTAACAAATCCTCCCTAGCCTCACCTCCCAATAACCCTTACCTGTAGCTGAGAGACAAGGCCTGAAGTTGCCACTGTTACAAAAATTAGGGGGACACAACAACTTTTTTTACAAATGAAAAATGAGTTTAGGATTTTACCTGCAATTATACCTCCACCTAACAAATCCTCCCTAGCCTCACCTCCCAATAACCCTTACCTGTAGCTGAGAGACAAGGCCTGAAGTTGCCACTGTTACAAAAATTAGGGGGACACAACAACTTTTTTTACAAATGAAAAATGAGTTTAGGAAAGGAAAAAATGGTCAACTACAAATTAAACCTGACTTCTCTAAAGTGTATACAAGTATATTATCCTCTAAATTAAAAAAGAAAAAAAAACTACAGGCACTATGATGTAAGTATTTTTAACTAACTCATAATTTCTTTCTCCGCAACTTCGTAATTTGAGTAACTCTAAAGCTTAGTTACCAAATACTATATCAATGCAGTGTTTCATGGCTTTTCAACCTTCATATACATTTTGTCTCATTAAGTTTTGCTTCTTCTCACTTTAGACATTTAATAAATACCGAACGCTTGAGTGGAGGGAAAAAGTAGTAAATAAATTTTAAAATGATGGACTCTAAGATGCAGG